>JANHFX010015621.1:0-92721 GCA_027560015.1 Chloroceryle amazona
CCCAGCACTGGTGAGGCCACAGCTCGAGTACCGTGTTCAGTTCTGGGCCCCTCACCACAAGAAAGACGTTGAGTGGCCGGAGAGAGTTCAGGGAAGGGCAGCCAAGCTGGGGAAGGGTCTGGAGAACAAGCCCTGTGAGGAGAGGCTGAGGGAGATGGGATTGTTTAGTCTAGAGAAGCGGAGGCTCAGGGAAGACCCTTCTCACTCTCTACAACTTCCTGAAGGGAGGTTGTAGTGAGGTGGGTGTTGGTCTCTTTTCCCAGGTAATGAGAGAAAGGACAAGAGGAAATGGGCTTAAGTTGCACCAGGGGAGGTTTAGGTTGGATATTGGGAAAAAAATTTTACTGAGAGAGTGGTGAGGTCTTGGAACAGGCTGCCCAGGGAGGGGTTGGAATCACCATCCCTGGAGGTGTTCAAAAAACATCTAGATGTGGCACTTCAGGACATGGTTTAGTGGTCATGATAATGTTTAGCAGATGGTTGGACATGATGATCTTGAAGGTTGTTTCCAACCATAATGATTATATGATTCTAAGAACTGAAACCTCTTCCCGTCATACTCTCCTCTGAGCCAAGACATTGGGAGAACTTCAGAAAGAAAAACTGACTTAGGTGGTGAAAAGATAATGGCACTGTTCATGAAATGCTCTGCTCTGGTTTTGAGAAGACGTGTAGCTGGGGCAGCCTACATCTACACAATCGTTACATCTAACTCATGTGACCTGTGGTTAAGTCTTCCAAAATAGTACACTCAGTGCATCCAAAAGATTCATCTGCACATTTATTATTTGAAGGTTGAGCTGTTCTCACCTTTGACTTGAATTTGCAGTTGAAAAAGAACACTGCCATATTTTTGTTCTGTTTTTATCTCACCTTGTCTTCATCTCCAGTGGCAACAGTTTCTTCTACTACAGCCCATCACTAGGTGGCTTTTAACACTGGTCAACGCCAACGGGTACCTCAGAGGACCAAGTATTAGCTTTTAACATAACTGGCAAGCACTGAAGAAAAAGCAGAAATGAGGGGGAAGAAAGAAGAGTCCACAGGCACTGGTACTTCAGCACTTCATGAAAAACTTCATCCCAACAGACTGAAGCCATTGTCTCTCTGATACAGTCAAGTTTTGCAGCATAACCAGGGTTTCAGAGCTCCTTACCAGTTTTAAATGTCCTGCACTTTTTAACAGATGCTGCTGCCACACTGAGGAAGAGCTGTGATTGCACATTATTATATTCCCTCCTCTAGTTCTCACTTACCAAACCCAGAGAGATTTTGTTTCCTTTTTTTCAACTCATCTGACTTTTAAGTCTTCTTAACAGAAAAATACACAATTCTGTTGCTTCTGGTTTTGCAGTAAAGCTAAGCCCATGAGCCAAGCATCGCTTTCCCACCTCGCTCTTACTAAGGCAAATCTCCTTTGCTTTTTCTGGCCACACTCACCAGCTCCTCTCCATGAGCTGTCGCAAGTCCTGAGGGGAGCACACAGGATGTTCAGTGGGGAAGGAAAAGATTTGATATACTCCTTGTAGAGGCAGTTTTCCTCACATCCTTTGGATGTGCTGTGGGCCTCTGCAGCACAGAAAGTTTTCTGCACCTGTACAGGGAAACACGAACAGAGAAAAGAGAGTTGGAAGAGCTGAAAACATTGGCAGAGATGATCAAAAAATGTCACAGACAAGGGGTAAGAAACAGAGGTAGGGATGGTTGCATCCCAACAATTGAATGGGACTGATGAGCCCTGAGCGACATAGGAAGGTGGGAACACTGTGATTCCAACTAACAGCCAGAGACTGACCATAGCCTGATCACTGTGAAGACTTCATAAATCTTTTGAATTTAACAGTATTTGCAAGTGTATTTTCCAATTCAGTCAAATGGCTTTCCGAGGTGAGTATAATCGAATTAAATCAGCCCCACTGCAATTCAGATTTGGCGGCACTTCTGAACCTTTGCTTTGCTTCTCCCTCCCTTTCTCAATCTCCTCCTGGCCCAGACAGCCAATTCCCTCTCAACATGCTTATTTGTTAACGAGGGAAGGCAGTGCATTCATGATTTCTTGTTCCTGGTTTAAACTAGATAGTTCCAAAGGCAGTATCAATAACAATATCAATTGGTGAGCATTCTGTGCTTGAAGACGGATAAATGTGAGAGAACAACCTATAAGGTCTGCAATTACTCAGAAAAACAGATGGATGAAACATCTAAATTTGCTGGTCTTCTTTCCCTTCCAACAATTATCTGAGGCAGTTACTGAGACCTAACTACTAAGGATCCATGCAAATATCTCCTGTGCTTGTCTGATCAATGATTCAATAGGCAAAGAGGGCCCTTTTTTCCATGCTCATCTTTGATTTCTGCACAGAACTATGCTAAGCTTGTGTTTCTCAGATGAAAGCAAGTGATACAGTTTATGCTAAAATGACAAAACAATTTGAAAGCGAATGTGTATAACGGAGAGAAGAACTTAAGCACATGGTTGACATTATTACGTTTATTTCTCAGTGAGACCTGTCTTTTCATGACACTAATCAAAAAAGTGGGTCACCTCACAATGGTAATTTCCTAGGAATCTTGAAATTCGTGAGTCAATTTGATCCCTTTTTAGCTGAACATTCACTAAGCACAGCAAGGCTGGTGGAGCTCAGCTAGCTCATCAGACTTGTCATCGACTATATGTGAAGAGTTTATATCCTTAATGGGATCAAAGGTTTTATCAGTGATCTTTCGTAAATGTAAACAGATGAAATACTTTTCTATCAGCATTGATTCCACACCTGACATTTCTTCTGCTGATCAGTTAATGGTTATTGTCCGTTATAAAATTTGAGACAAGGAAGGTTTATTACTTTCTTAACAACCAAGAACCATGTCAAAGAACATCTCCCACCCCCCCTTTGTTTGAATCTATTTTGCAACAACTGAATATTAATAACAGTTGCCATTGCCAAGGACAGATTTAATATAATGTTACTTTGGACATTACGAGGAACTTCTCAAAATATTGCATGGTCTTTCAAAATGCAGATCTCCCATTAAAGTCAAATAGAAATCAGTCAGCTAAAATCCTAGTCATCCTTCAGAAATTTAGAAGTAGAAAGGTCTCCAGACAAGGATTTGTGAAATTTAAGCACCGGCAGAGAGTGCCATGCACTTACCCTTTATTCTCAACAAAAAATAATGCTCTTTTTTGTTGTCCTTTAGTGTGAACTCTGACTACTCTCCTGTAGTATGCAATTGAGAACATTCCTGGCAATACGAACACTACTGAAACATGCTACAACTATCAATGAATTCATGCTCTTTGTATTCTTCAGCTGTAGAATATTACCCTTCTTTGGCATAAGGAGGAACTAAGTGATGGAAGTGACTTGCCTATAGTATTACAAAATTATAGGGATGCAGAAAACCATTCTATTTCAGTGAAATAGAGGAAAAGATCTACGAAAAGAACCAGTCCTAGAAATAAATCACCTTCTTATAGGATGTAGTTTAATTATATTGAAAAGGAAAAATCTTCCAAAACCAAAGCAGAAATATCTTGTTTTAAGCTAGACAGAATTTTACATTCAAGTAAAGAGTTTTTTAGAAATTTTGATTCACCAAATATACAAAAAAATAAATTGCTCTGAACTGCATAAATTACCTGCTGCAAGAGTGACCAAACTTAAAAATATGGCAAGCAATATACATTTAAAAAGAAGAAAGGACATTTTAGCCTAGAGAGGATCAGAGTAGTTTCTCTGGGCAGAGCGTGAGTAACTCAGTCAGGTTCATAAGAGTCAGTCATAGCCACAAAGGTAGAAGTGAGCCTCTGGGCTTAATATGCAAGAGTTGATCCCTTGTCCCTAAATCAGCATCAGCACTGACAGCTGGATCACCAGGAGTATGTCTACACGGCACGTACAGGCTGCACAGAGATACGGAAAGAGCACTGACCCAGGACTGGGACAGTGCTGGGGAAGTCTCTTGACTGATCAGGGGCAGCCTTATCAGGCAGGGCAAAGCAAAAGCCATTCAGAGACACTGGACTTGCAGCAAGAGCCATTCAGAGCTAGTTGGTGGTTCTCTGCGCAAAAGGACATTTTGCTGCACAGACCTTTCCTGCAGAAAGTACCAGTAATTCTTTGTGTTGTATTCTATGATTTCTGAGTCCTGTGAATGAGCATTGCACACTTAGCGTGTCTCAAATCTGCATTTTGTTCTGTTCTGTCTTTTTTCTTAAACTAATTCTC
Source organism: Chloroceryle amazona (assembly GCA_027560015.1). Classification (NCBI taxonomy): domain Eukaryota; kingdom Metazoa; phylum Chordata; class Aves; order Coraciiformes; family Cerylidae; genus Chloroceryle; species Chloroceryle amazona. The sequence goes on from JANHFX010015621.1 coordinate 4,233, forward strand.
ATCAAAATCTTCATCCATACTAGTCTGAAAGTAGCCAAACCTGCCTGGTCTTAGACACTAAAGAAACACCCCCCTGGAAACTGCTACTGTGGTAGGAATAAGCCAGCACATCAACGGAATGAGAAATAAAGCTGTATTGTCATCACTGAGCTAATGTACAGAAACAAAAACATAAAATCAAAATAAAACCGAGGTCAACGTATTATTAGAGATCAGATGATCGCTAAATTCAAATTCAGAGGAAGTTAACACTCATCTCACAGAGCCAGTGTAAAGAAAGTAGCTCTCCCCCAGATCTGCAGTCAAGATCCTCTACTGATGGCCCGACTGTACAAACACTTACTGAGTGTACTGACGACTAATGCAGATAATATCTCTGTCACAGGGAGCGCTTCCTCATTTGATGAATAAACATGGACTATTGTGAGAACAGGTCTCAGTGCTGCAAGCCCCTTCGAACAGACTGCCTTCTTCCTCAGGCACATCGCATCCTGATGGTTTTATGCATTAAGAAGAATAAAAAAGGAGAAAGGTTTCCTGCTTTGTCTTGCAAGGTTGTTAATTGAACATATGTATCAACATTTCCTCATTAACAAGTATCCTTCTGACTCAGTGCTTTGGAACTAAAAGCCATAGCCCCAAAGCCCTAGATGAACGATATTTTTCTCACTTCTGCCTTGCAGTGCTGAGACTGTACAACTCCAGCACACACGACCTGCTCCTGTGAAACTGCTGCATCCTTGGTTACAAGATGGGAAATTTCAGTTACCCACCCCACCAAATGAGGTTCATTTCCCTGCCATGTTTCAGTGATGTGTTTCTGTTACAGTCACTCTGCTTGTACAAGTCTTACGGGACAAGGAATGGTTTCATTATGCTCAAAAGTGGCTATGGCTTTGATGAAGTCATGAAGTCACTGGTCAAATGCACTGTCGAGTTCTGGTGACTACTTTTCAAGAAGGGTATCAAAAAGATGGACATTTTCCTCCTCTCTCAAAGGGGGAAAATATAGTTTCCATTGACACACTTCTGGATCATACCTTGTTTATGCATAGTTATTAAAAATGCATCAGGTCCTAGTAATGATCTAGAAAAATAATAATAATTAAAAAAAAGCCAAAACTATTTGAAATACAGCTCTCTGATAAAGGAAGTTCTAACAAAATCTAGTACCCAGAAAGCACTGGATGAATTCTGGTTTGAAAAAAGATGCATATTTTAAACAGTGAAGGACATTAGTTTACCATGGCAGGATATGCTGAGATGTCTTTGTCACTGAGCCATTTTGTTTTTGTCAAAAGTGGGTCTTTTTTCAAATTCTGTGCTAACAGAGAGTAGCTCAGCAAGATAGCTCATTACAACAGTGCATCCAAGCAACAACTCACTTCAGTGGCCTTCCTTATCCAGGGATGGACTTACCTTTGCACAGACAAAACAGGTCTTCTGAGAAACTCTGCATCCACTCTGCATTCAGACTACAGCTGATCTGTGCACAGATTGACTGTAGTGGCTATTTTGCTGGAAAGAGGCCAGATCAGACTGTCACCCTTTGTGACTAGATTGGTTGATCACTACAGATGTCTCCAGATAAGACAGTCTCTCAGGTACAGCATTGCTGGGCACCAAAAGACACTTCTGAGCATGAAGTCTCAGCACTATCTATTCTCTTCATGGAGGTGTCTGAAAATAAAGCAGTGTTTGTGATTTCTCAGATACTAAGTTACTCTAGGATTAGTCTCCCCAATTTAAGTTGTTTAATGAGACACAATAAATTACAGAATCCAAGAAAGCCAAAATCCCACCATGAGTAATAACACGTTTGAAGTTTCATCTGCAGAAGATTGTGTTTGACTTTACAACAAATGTGGTTTTATACATTCTTTTTCCAGTCCTTCCCTTTCCATAATTTTATTTTTCCCTTTTAACCTTCTCCCAGGCTAGGATCAGACTGTCCTTATGTGAGTCAGGAGCCATGTTAGGATGCTCATGTTTCTGCAACTATGAAATTCCTGCCAAACCATAAGAGTCACCATTAATATGAATACCAAAACCACCCAGAAGCAGACATGTATTTACCATGCTCCATACAGAAGAACTAATGATTGTAGCAACCCTCTACTTATCTGTACATGAGGCCAAACTCCCCAAATTTTATAGTGGCTAAAATGCTGGTGGCTTGAAGGAAAACAGAACAGTACTAAGGTCTTAAACACATCAGTTCCCCCAGGTGCTAAAGCTGCACTGGGGAGTTGAGAGAAAAGCAAGGTAAGACTGCACGCAACTAGGTAGTTCACAGACACGCCAGACCCTGTTCCAACACAGAGAAGAAATCACAGGAAGACCAATATGGGCTGGAGAAGAAGTGTAGAAACTTCATAATGTCCAATAATGAGACTCACAAGCCTTGGCACTGTGAAGGGAGTAGGAGAGAAGTTGTCTACAAGGCTAAGACTGCTGCAAATGAAACAAGGTGCACCTCTTATGCAAGGTGATACCTTAACACCTGAGTTTTGTAATGGAAGTCTTGTGTACTAGGAGCTTTCTATGTTAAATTCATTTAATGGTAATGAAAAAATATGCAATCTTGGGGGAAAAGGTAAGGAAAAGAACTACTGCTATTGCGATCTCTTCCTCTCTCATCTCGGTTTCCTCAATTTTTCAATTTGGCAATATACAGTGAGATCAGGAGTTGCATGTGCTTATCAGCAAAAGGCTGTGGCAAAGGCAAAAAAGCTGATGAAGTGCCGAGTTATGTACATTTGAAACCTGCTAGATGAGGGAAGTAAGATTAACAGTATCCTGATGAAAGGAAAGATAGCACACACAGAAAGATAGCGAGCACATATAACATTCAGAAAAGGGTGACAGTAATTTCATTAGAGCACTGGAAGAAATATATTGAAAAATCAGTAGACTGCTCAACCTACTCTATCAATTTCTCATCGACATTGACCTCAATAAATTCTTGCAACTCCACACGACAGTTTCTTTTGTGAAGTACAGTCATCATCTCCTGACCCTTTCTTTAATGTCCTTACTTTTGAAGTAGATAAAAAAACTACAAAAATGTGCTTTCAAAAAGCCAAAATAAACACATTGCCAAATTGAGCACTGCAGACTTGATTGCTTCCTAGCTTAGTGCAAGGAAAGAATGTGATTTACCAAGGAGTCAATAACTTCAGAAATGAACTCCCAGAGAAAACTTTTTTTTTAAAAAAAAAGTATATGCAAATAAACATCTCTATATTGGCATGGCATTCCACTTCAGATAAACATCTGACTGCAAGCAAAATACTGTTATCCATAGCTTGCTGCTTTGAAAATCAAGCTGCAAATCACTCAAGAATATTTGCTTTCCATCTTTCTCTCATAAGATTTCCAATTCTTTGATTGAATCAGGCAAAAACTATTGCCAGAGAGGGCTCCCACACACACTTCTTTTTTTTCCTGCTCTTTCCCATCTCAACTGAAATGATAAGGTGGGGATATCATAAAAAAAGGACAAGTAAAATTCATTAACTTTTCTGATTTAAAAACCCAACCCCAATTTCTCCAACCAGCAATTAGATTGGAAATTGGTTGATGTTTTGATCATAAGCCCAATGTTATGAAACTTTATCTGTCCCTATATACCCAAATTTCTAGAAAACTTTCCATGATTAAATAGGTTACTTCAGCAAGACCAAAAAAATGACTGGATAACTGAAATATGCAGAGCCAAGCCTGTTACTGCTTAAGCACCTGACAGGTAACTGCAACTTGCTTTTATGTCACTGGAGCCAGTTTTGTCCTCATAATAATACTGACTTTTCTGTGAATTAATTTGCATCTTCCATCATCACTTTTTGGCTTACTAGCCCATAGTGGAGACAGAGCATTTCAAAAGTGCTCTAGAAACATAAAACTAAGGCATTTTGCTTATCTTACTACATAGTCTGATGGAAAACATCTCTGCAATTAGGAGACAAGCATGTCACTTACAGATGTGCCACCCACAGATTTGCAGCTCACTTCCAATAGCTTGGTTGTGACTAAATTACGAGAGATAAACCTCACACTTTCAGACAGGGCATGCCAGCTCTGTGGGTACTGGCCACCACTGGTGCAACACACAGAAAAGATGGGCTCAGAAGAAGCATTTACTGGAGCTTCAGAAGGATAGAGATGTTTGGAAGGCAGCTGTCAGATTTCACGCATACAAGGGATGTCAGGAAAAACTGGGCTGGCATCAGTCAAATTATCTTGTCCATCAGTCTTTTAGGAAATACACCGAGAAGCCTAAAACAAGATGTTGAAAGAGATGGTGTTATTTCTTCTTGAAATGAGGGTATGTTTTATGTAGCAAATCTGACAATGAATTTCCAACATGAAAGAATCTGCTTACTACATCTTAGCTACCTTACTTGATCCAAGGTTTTAGAATAACCTGAGAGTGTCAGTCAGAAAGAAAACAATATAAAAAGGCCTGATAAAAACACAGAAGTTGTATCAGGCAAAGTCAAATGAAAGCAGCCAGAAGGATCAACACATCAAGTTAACAATTTTTTTTTGTTCTTCTTCCATCACCTGCTTCAGCTCTTTCTCTACACTGGTGGCTCTAATTTGACAAGTAAAAAATAAAATAAATACCAGTCCAGCTGTGTCCACTGCTTCTTCACATACAGAAACCAATTAAGTGAAATAGCATCAGAAGGGTAACTTCCTTCTCTTAGACATTGTAGTAAGGAGGTAGGGATGGGTATTCGGCTTTCAGCAGCAAGCATCTCACTTGTCAACCTAACTCCTACTTCCATTAAGCATGCTCCCAAAGAAGCCATCCAGGCAAGATACCTACCTTTAAAAAGTGTATAATTCCTCTGCAGTAAGCTTATTCTTGGAATAAATATGATCTGCCCTCAGTTTTATTAGTAGTAACATTTCCAATTTCTCTTCTTAGTGTCAGGTGGAGTCCTACTGGCTGTGCAGGTACAAATGATGCTTACACACAATGAGAGACCCAAAATATAGAAAACAGAGAATGACTGATAGTTTTGACAGATCAAAATTAAGAACTTCCACACAAGATATGTTGAAGCTGCTGGAGATATTGATACAACTTGTGACACTTAGAATAATGACATCAGTGTAATGTTAATCTCAATAAAAAAATTAAGTCTAAAGAAGTAAGAGCATGAATTTCAAGATGTCCTGCTATTTAAATGCCCTGTTTTGCCAGCATGTCAGATGACAGAATGAAAGGTTGACCACAGCAAATATATTTCCCAGTAGCTCTATTAAGCTCCTCATCCACCAGCAGCAATCTCTCCACTTCCCACTTGAAAAAGGAAGTGATAACCAACACTGGGGCCACTGCTCATTTCACCAGAAGTCTCTGGAGTTTTATTAATATTTCCTGCCACCACCTAACTAGACCCTGTGCCTAAAAAGTTAGTGTCAACCATATCAGTTTCGAAAACTTTTTAGCAAAGTTTTGTTGTTGTGTATTTTCTCCAGGTTTGGAGAAAGAAGAAAACTTTATTTGTTTATATTATCTTACTCTTCAAAAATGTATTTTCAGATGAGGACACAGAGGCATCAGGGAACCTAGTGAAATGGAACAACTTTTCAATTCTTGTAGTGGCATACCTGTACTTCATTCACCAGCACAACTGAAACAGTAATAAATACTGAACAAAGAATGCTCAATTGTGTTCAGATCAACAAATAAAAAAGCAGCAGTTGTTTTTAACTACTACAGATCCCTGGATGACTTTTATTTTTTTAGTCACACATGACTGCACTTGCCATGCAGGTCTCACAACCCAAACTTTGAGCATTACATGAAAAAAACAAACCAAACCACACCACTTTCTTCTTGGTGAATCTAGTATCCACCAATTCACACCAAATCATACTTGCAATTGCCAGAGCAGTTTTCAAAGTGAGGTGCTATTCAGCCCAAGTGGAGGGTGCTGGACATGTGGTAGGGCAGGAGTTCTTGTGAATCACTGCTGGAAGCAAGCATGAAAGAGGTAGGGCACCTTACTGGTGAGTTTAAAGAGCTAAGATTCAGATATATTGCCATAGGATACTGGCAGGCTCCCTGACTACAGTTTCCTTGTAAAGATAAAAAGCCAAATATAGCTTTTTTTTTTTTTTTTAAATAAAATAATTCTACCACTTTTACAAAACACTTAAACTTTGATTCTTCAGACCAAAGGTTAAACTCTCTTCTAGGCTTTCATTTGTATTTGTTGTCTTTAGGGAAGTAAAGCAAATGGCAATAAAGAGCACTTACTCAATTCACTGATTCAGCCAGGAGGCCTCACTTGATCCGAGAAAAACCTTAACGAAGTTAACAGAGAAATGTGGCATTTGGATCAGGGGCTTATACACCTGTTCTTGTTCCTGAATGCTATGTTTAATTTACAACTTTCCTGTAATCTGCAGAATTATCTTAAATTGCCCATTAGAAAGGTTAATGTTTAAAATTTAAAATAACTATTAAATTAAAAAATCCACAAAAAATCCTTCATCTTTCATTGGATAATAATTTTAATAAGCAATTAAACCACCGTAATGCCACCAGGTATTCCATAAGTCTTCTCTTGCAATATGCAGCCTACACTCATTTTTCAGTCCTTTTGTGCTGGTTAATTGTAATACAGTTTATCATTCCCCTCATAGAATCCTTCTGGGTTTTCTGGACTTCTATCTTAACTTTCAAAATAAAGCATTATAAGAAATCAGCATTTAGTCCACAAACACAACCTTTGAAAACTGCATCACTTATATCTACATTACTTTGTAGGAAACCTGAAGTATAAAGTTTGGGAAAGCAGGTTTCCCAAGGTCACAAAACACTATTGGTTAAGAAAAATAATATATGTGCCTAAGAGTCCATGAACAATTGTGCCCACCTGCCAACCCCTTTAAGGTTATATACCAAGAGAAACACAACCCCGCTCTTTCACTTTACCACAACCTTAGAGTTTAGCTTTAAATCATTTCTGAGGAAAGGCTTCCTGCAGACTTTTCACTTAAGTAGTTGTAACTACAACTGCAAAACACTGTTGACTGGTGGACTCCAGAGACTTGTTCATTACCTGTCATTAAATGTTTTAAAGTTTGCATAATTGATCCAGCCAATAAGTCATCATTGATTTATAGGGGTCTGTGCTGAAGAGTTGCTCGTTAAAAATTCATAACACTGGTATGTGTCTTTACAATCCATTAGCTGTTTACGTACCCACAGTCCTAAGATTGATTGACCTTGGACTGAGATTCTCATGGACTCTGCTTTTTTTCTTTAAAAACTTTTTTTTTCTCTCCATATTTTTTTACACAAGTCCACGGTATAGAAAAGCAATACTTCAGTCTTCTCCCTTGACAGCTATACTTTGATTTTTTTTCCTCTCCATCAAAACTGAAACTTTACTTGAAATGATGAATAAATAAAGCATACTCCATAAACAGCTTTCCACTATTATTTAAGCTTGCGAGATGTGCTCTGTTAGTCTCCTTTCCCCACCATCAGATTCAAGTGTGTAAATGTTCTAAAAGGCTTTGAATGTTTTATGATGATTTCAGGGAATGATGGAGTAATAGCTGAAGAGCGAAGCTATTAGTTTTAATATTTATATTGAGTGCTCTGAAACATTAATGTGACAGGATGTAAGATCAGAGCAGCGGGACATATTTACTTCACAACCATTGCCACGTGGCAAAAATATTTATTTTCTGAAGCTCTGAGGCCAAGTTTTTTTTCACAAGAATTTTGAAGTTCAGATTGACATATATATTAGCTTTTCCTAAACTCTGCATTTATTTTTAGGAACTAAAAATTGGTTACTGTTTTGGATACAACTTACCTCATTTAGGTAGGACCCAAGCGTAATCATGTTGGTGGAGCATCAAGGTCCCGTTACAGAAGTTTTCCAAAGCTGATGTTAGTTTACCAATTCATCCCTCCTCATCTGCCGTGTCTGAGCACCTTCATTTATGAACAAATGAAAAACAGTCATTTGTTCATAAAGAAACAGGATGGGCTCAAGAGCAGAATCATCGTTAAAAGGTTGTTTCATATTGTCTTCCAATATTTCATGCATGAAGTAAACCAACCCTGTAAATGTCCTAAGTCATTGTGCCTGGATCTTCTGTTCAAACTAGCAAACGTATTAAGGTAAGTGATCTTAATTACCAAGGGTCAAACAGTGCTCACCCCACTTGTGTGGTTCTCATGGTCTTCAGTGAGCAAGTAAAGGAAGCAAGAGGAGATCCCTAGGGAGAAATCTTCCTATCAGATTTGCAGAGTGGATCTGATATAAGTGGAACAAATGATGACTTATTGCTGCTACATTATGAAAATGTCGTTTCTCCAGATGCTTCCACGCTCTGTGTAAGGACTCCACAGGCTGACGCCACAGCCATGAAGCAGTTCACAGATGTCCAGCAGGAGAAACAGTTGGGTCTATTTGGTACATTTCAGCTGGATGTACCATGCAGTGTATTGAACTACATCAGGCAGGCTTACAAGGACAATAGTGCCGGGCAGAAACGGAGCATACTCCTTGGTGAGGCATAAATAGGTAGCCTTAGCTGAAAAAGTGAGGTTACCAGTATGTTGGACTTGATGATCTTAGAGGTCTTTTCCAACCCTAATGATTTTATGATTATTACATTGCTCACCAGAGTCCTCTTTACTCACCCTTATATACAGTCGTGGTGCAGGAGGACTGAACATGGACAGGAGGAGGGCTAGGGGTAGGGGGGGAAGTAGTCATAAAAATACTTAATTGCAGAGTTGATGAGAATGGTTTGTCACATCCTTTCCCAGCCTTACCTTTCCAGGAAGACAAAGAAAGCTATCCAAAAGTGTTAGTTATCTCTCAAACATTCCATTAGCTTAAATAACTTCTGACTTGGTCCTTGGTAATCTCCTTTCCCAACTACTTCCCAAACCATGCCCACAACAGAAACAGCCATCGTCAGATGTTCATCAGAACATCCTTTAATCAGTTCCAACAAGGTAGAACATGCAGCATTTTCTCCTGGAAGTATATTTTACTGACCTTCATGTCTAATGATGCGCAAATGTCAGCTTAGCTTCCACCATTAGTTTGAATATTCCACTAATTGAGTCAATCCCCTATGTTTTACAGACTTCTATAACTACGAGTCATCATTCTTTGTCTTTCCCACATTGGCTTCTGTTCTTAACTTGCTTATGCTGTGTAGGAGGCATTTCTAAATACAGTTCTACTCCGTATTACTTAAATCATACGGTCCATAAGTTAATAGACTAGAATTTTTAAACATATTTAAGGGGAGAAACAAACACGCTACCTGCACCTGGGTGTACAGCTAGTCTACAGCTTCTTGGCCCTCCCTGTATCCATCATAGAAAATAATATACAAGCATTTACTTCCACTTCTCTACACAGAAACAAGCTTCCAAGAGTGTTAGAGAAGACTTTCTATATGGAAAAAATTAGAAATGAGCATAGCAAGTGTAGAGAGAATTATTTACATCACTGAATATGTAGAAGTCACATTCTGACCTACATCTGCTATTGCTTTTTTGAAAGGTGGAAGGAAAATTATGAAGTCAAAATGTTTGCTATCAGGATCTCCCCCCTTGGGGAACTCCATCAAAACGCATTGTCCACCAAGGCAATTCTTCACCTTGTAGCAGAGCAGGTATCACCACCACAGTGTACAAAAGGATAAAGAAAAGAGCAGGAGCTTCTATTTTAGCACTGAGACCAAAGTAGAGGTCAAGAGAAGTACAGGCCGTGATGAAATGGGCACCCTGCCTCTTGCTAGGGATACTCCTCTGGACCAGAGTATGGTACTGCACAGTCTGCAGTGAGAGCACCCAAAGATTCAGTCTTCTCCTACCAAAGATGCCATTTCAGGCGGAAAAGGGTCTGACTTACTGCCTCCTTTGGCAGGGGGCTTCCAGAGAAGTGCTGGAATCACAAATGATAGTGTTTTCTCAGCAGGATGTTCACTGACATCTACTGACTCAAAAATGCCTATTTTAATTTACAAACTTTACGTTCAGCAACATTTCACACTTGGAACACGGTGCAAAGTGCTCATCACCATATGAAGTCTCTGCCTGGGGTGTTGAGGAAATGAGCACAATTTTAGCTAAAAATGGGTCCAATTCATCCCTGCTATTACTCCACTGATATTGCTGGAGTTACACCAGCAATACATTTTGTCCAGTGTGGTTAATGGGGTCATTGTTAAAAATTCTGCTTAAAGAAGTTACTCTTTGCTTTTCTTTTTATACAGATGAACATTACATAGCCAAAATCAGAAGTAATCTTTTGTTATTTACTACACAGCTAGCTAGCAGTGATGTGCACCACAGAGTACTGGCATGTCCTTAATTACCAGGACTGTGACTTGATACAGTCTGTATGATATACAAATTGTGACAACTTTGCTTTCAGACTGTAAACTTTTAAAAACCACTGTAAAGACCCCCCCTAAAAATACAACTTTGACTAGAAAAAGATGTAAGCTGCATAATGGCTACATGGGTATTTTTCCTTAGAGATCAGGAGATAGATGACAAGTATGACTGCTATTATAGTTATATAGCATATTCCATTTAGCAGCGATACAGCAGAACTGTGAAAGCATATCCTAAGGTATTTTCACTTCATGCATTTGACATTGATATTAGTTATTACATTTAAGATACATTGGGCTGTTTATTGCTGACTGTCTCCCCTCACTGCGGATGTTAACCACAGCAGAGGAATATTTGATGTTACAAATTATTTAGCTTGCTACTCTTCATTTTCCTTTTAGTATGCAATTATTTGTTTGGTTTCACTGAGCAAATGAAATTTCAAGGGCATTTCAAGGAAAATAAATAAAGTACAACCGAAAAGGGTGGGTTTTTTTGTTTTGTTTGTATTCAGGAGCAGCACCGAATCATGCATATGTATGAATCAACAAAATCAGGTTAGCTAAGAAATTGGAAATTGCACTCCACACTAGAGCATTTTTCTTGCTCTAGAGATCTTTGCTATGGATTTGAAGGACTAATAAAAAATCAGCAGCATGACTGGAACAGATGTTTTTTATGGACTCAGCTTGTTAATAGTCTTTTTAGCTTCTCCTAAGGACTTAAACCAAGTTCCTCACTTGTCCTGAATATCTGAGATGATGTTAACATTGTCCAAAATGTACACTAACAAGCAGCAGTGAAAAGCTAAGGTCTTACACACGCTTATGAATAAAAATTCAAAACATTGCTGTGAATGTGATGAAACCCCGAGGTGGGCAATGTTACAAAACAAAAAACCCAAACTTATTGACTGTATCAAACCCATATAGTGTCATTCTCTTGAAGGGAAGATAGGCTGGTAAAATACTTCCGTGCACTGTAATACACATATTGTAAAAACAAGGGCTCATTACACCGAAGAAATTCCCTTTGTATTTAAATCATGGGTGCCTTCTGTGTACAATGAGAACTGAAACAAAATAAGCCAGACCCTCACCAGTGCAAAGTAGCCAGGTTTTACTGACTCCAGTGGCACTGTGACAATTTATCTCTGCCCTACAGGCTTTGTGTTCTCATTGCAATTGGTGAATTTCTACAGGTAGGAGAAGAGAAATGGGAGTAACTGGGAAAATTAGAAATCAGAATGTGTCTCAGATATCTTTCACTGGTCAAGTAATACTTTGTTCACTTTTTTGCTGGTTTATTCACTAATTTTTCTGCAATTTCCTATGTTTCTCCACAAATTCACATCTTCCAGATATTATATGAGTTTTTCATTATGCCATGCTCCAAGAGGGAAGGAATCACCCTAGGACTTGCCCTTTTATCACATCATCTTTTAGCTAAGACTCCAGATCAATGGTACTAAGCAATAACACCCAGACAGAGGGCTGCTCCCTCCAAATCCTGCTCATTGGATTAAGAGACTGCAGAGGTCTAATTTACTTCTCAGGCTTAGAGGAGAAAGAGACACTCTGTATCACTTTGGGAGCACTTGGTTAAATGGCACTTGAAAAAATTCACAATTCCAGCTTGCTCCTGTTTTTTAATATATATACAAAGGCACCAAACCCTTACAGGCGTGAAACAGAGTATCCTAATGCCATTGCTCTATCAGGTAAAGTGACATACCTTCATTCCCTTCAGCCAAGTGATGCTGAAGGTCAAGAACATGAGTTTTCTTTCAGTAAGGACAGATTGCCTTTTCTCTACGTATAAAGCATTCTCTGAGAAAACTAAGGGGAGAGGAAAACCAGCTTTTTTTCTTCACAAGTGACTTCAACTCAGCTGCAAAATAAGGACAACTATAACCAGTCTCTTCCCAAGTTTTATTGTGAATGCTGTTCATATTCTTCTCTTGGAGGTGTTCTTGATGCTCCTGGGAGTATTCCCATGGAAAGGCCTGCTTCTTCTCTTACTGAATTATTCCAAAATGTGGTGGGCAGGTGCCCCTGGGGGTTCTTTTGAGCCCTGTTTTTTAATCCATTTATATTAGTAGCTAAGGTGACTGGAAGGTCTGCTATTATGCATATCTATCTTCTACAGCTTGCTCGTTGCCACTGTCACTTAGATGTTTAGTACATTCAGCTTTGGTCTGTCAGAGTTTCGGCTTGTAAATAGCTTCAATTTAGAATATTTGATGAAACACATCTCACAAAACCTGAAAAAATATCAATTACCACCAAAATGTTCCAAGGTGATTCAGTAAACCCAAAGCAACCTCATGGACCATACTGAAATTCTCCCAGATTTATGTTAACAGAACACAAGAATTTGAGCCCACTCATCCCAGGCTATGGACTGTTTCCATACCAAAAGCATTGAAAAAGGAGAAAATGCCCTCATTTACATTCTACACATTAATTGGCTATTTGCAGGCTCTTCGATACAAATTTTAAATGCAATAACCTGCTGCTTCTATTACCTCCTTACTTGTAACTGCTTAAGTCAGCAACCTGAATGCTCTAGTATACAACTCATTTAAAAGGAAACCCAAATAAACACAACAAAAGAAAACAGACAAGATAATAAAGCAATAGAGGAATGGGGATTACACATGCAGAAGCATTATCAGAGTCCCTCCACAAATTCAGAGTCCTCAGGACAGTGAAAATGTTTGCAAGAAACAGATGAATTTTTCCCAAGTGCCACACACAGTGGAGAAACACACACTGAAGGGAAGCATCTACCACCAAAATGCAAAAGGCTTAAGGGAAGTTGCTCTGTAAGTTATCCTGCAATCTAACCTCTGAGCTGCCTTTGGACTTCCAACTCTTGGGTTTTGGGGAAGAAGTGAGCAGCCAGGAAGTGCTGATTGTTAAAAGGAAACTATCCCACAGAACAGAATCCTTCTTTGGATACACATTTTAGTAACATTTAAGTGAATGAAAATATAAATCTTTTCTAATTAACAGGTCATAACATTACTTTTTTTTTGGCAGCATCTTTTGTACCTGCCCTGCTACCCTCATGCAGCTTCACCTTTCTACAGTTACAGCTGCAACAACAATCTTTGGCTTATTGCTGCTCTACTATATTTTTCTTCCTGATGTAGTATAAATCTAGACAGTTGTTGCAGGTCCTTTCCCTGTTAATGTGGAACTTGGAAAAGGAACCTCGACCTGAGCTAGAATTAACCCCAATAAGATTTTATACCAGACCAAGCTGATATTCTGTCTCATTTAAATAATGATAAAAACTATTTCCTTCGAGCTGACCAGGAGAGACTCCAGCACATGTTCTTCTTTTATAACACTGAAGGTGTTAGTAAGACCTGCTGACTATCTGAGAAGAACACAATTAATTTGTGCTCAGACTCATTAATCTTTCTTAATATATGTCAGCCCATTACATTTGATCCATGACCTCTGTCCCCAGTCTTGCATGAAAATCTCTCAGGATCAGAATCACATCATGATTTGGCATGAAGCCACCAGCTCCAGCAGTTGACTGCAAAATGCTTCAAAGCCATCAGCAATGGCAGCTGCTGTATTTATGTGCACATGCCCGAATGATAAGTTCACAGCTCCTCTAAGGCAGGCTGAAAGAAGTTGGCCATTCGAAAGCCTGAATCCCATTAGAAATACAGCTGGGTCCCTGTTTAGATAAAATCGTTACTCATCTTTACTCTCACTTCTGTGCCCACAGACACAAGTGTCATTTGGGGTGCTGAGATAGTCTATGCATATACTTTCCCCGTGGCTTTTGTAAGTAATATTTGATTTAACATTAATAAATGTGCAGCAGTGCTTTAAAACCAACTCCCTTTCACATATGGGCATTCATGGATGAAGGAACGGAGGATCTGGTTAAAAGTCACTCATTGCAGTATACCTGCATCCTTCCTGCTTTAACAATTATCTCAAGACAGGGAGCTGTAATTTTTTTTTTGGTAAAAATTCAGGTATTTAGATTGATGAAATCACCTGGCTTGATAGTGACCTTTTGGTCCTTTTGGCAGCCAGTCAAAGTACTTTCCCATCCATAATTAGCAAGGAAAGTCCAAAGGCTTGCATTATTAGTACTCCTAGGAAATAATACGTGCACAAGGACAAGCAGCAAAGCTGTGATGGCACACAGGTATGACTTTTCCTGCTTAGCTGATGACGTTTCCTTTAGTGCTTAACAGTGAAAGGCACAATGCTGCCACTGCAATAACTAACGCAGCCAGTGGCTTTAGTGGGGGTGATGGTTCTGAGTCTTCTGTGAATCTTAGCTCTGTGCATGACTTTTTACCCTCTCATGTCATTCTTCAACACATGGAAACAGATAGCAAACCCTGCAATATAACTGCCAAAACCAGATCGCAGACTTAAAGTATGTGGCATTTCAAACGCAAGTAACATTTTCTGAAGTTTATCAAGAGTAATTTATATTATGGATTGATTTATCTGTAACCACATGATTTCCTGATCATGTCCTAGCAAGCAAATGTTTGGTTTAGTCTTATTAAAATGTCAAACAGGATCTTAATCTTATCAAAGTAATTATACTGCAGCTTTGAATTGCTCTGCAAAACCCCCATTCATTCATTAATCACTCACTCATGCAATGAAGGTGAGATTGTCAGATACTTACCATGCCTGATGGGCTAATTGTGAAAGGACACAGCTCAGCTGCTTGCCAGCTGCCCAGAATGGTAACTCTCAAGGGGAAGGAAAGGAAGAAAAGTTCTCATCTCTGCTCTCTCACAAAAGTGGCCTTTTCACATCATCTGAAGTCACGTGATCTGGGAGGATGCAGACTAAGCTGATACTTTCCAATCTTTCTAGCACGAGGATGATCAGAGCTGTTTCCCCCTTCCCCCTCTGTCCACAGATATCAGATTGTGGTCCATCATCTCTAGATGCTTGTTTCTAAGGAAAGAATAAAGCATGAGGGAATACATGCGGTTGTCTTTCCAAGCTTCACTGCAGGCACTGTGCAAAGATTGCCCACTCCTCTGCTGGGAGCTTTCTCCAGCTTTAAACAGATCCCCACCATACAGACTGCCAGGCTGGGATCATGAGGAAATCTGGTTTTTAAAAGAGCAGGACTCACAGAGGGATTGTCACAAATGCCACAGAATAAGCAAATTTGGACTCAACTGTCAACCTTATTGCCAGATTGTCAGAAGATCTGAATCAGGAGAATAATTTAAATGTCAAATCAAGACACTGCAAAAAGAAAATTCCTGTGATTTACCGTGTTGCTCAGAGATAACATGACCTAAGGGTAAAGAGAAGAGCTGGCTGAAAAAAAGAGAAAAGGCTGTTTTTCAGGGGGTTATGGAACATTCTGTTGTAAATTCACCACAGACATTGGAATGTGTAAGGTTTTTTCAGGCAAAAGCACAACAGTACTAGGACAGAGTTCTCCAAAGGGCCTTTGGATCTCACCAAGATATACTTGCCTTAACAGATATTTGCTATTGTGAGAATTTATAAGCTAACTTTTGGGAAGTGTTCTGAAATCCTTGGGAAGGAAAAGATCAAAATATTAATTATTGTTATTTGTAAAATAAATGTTTTACATGGAACTACAGACATATGCTGCTCGCTAGTATCAGGGTGGACTGTTGCAGCAGTTGTCATACAGCTTGCACTGGAAGACAAACATATATATGTAATAGTAAGCCTTTCTCAATGGTTATCATTGTGCTGATGTTCACAACTTCAGGGAGGATTTTGCCTGAATAAGGACTGCAGAATAATGCCCATATTGAAAAAACTATATGAACAGAAAAGAAAAAAAAAATAAAATAAAAAATCCAGGTTAGGAGCTGTCATGCTGAAACTCATTTTCCCCACCATGAAGGTGAACTCTTATTACCTGTGAATATGGAATTCAAATACTATTTTCAAGTTTTAAATGTAGGTAACACTTTACATTATGTGTCAGTGTGGTACCAATTACAGCATAACTCTGATACTGTAAATCTACTGAGAAGGAGGATTGAGACAAGTGTCATAGTAGCCCAAACTTCAAGTAAAGTTCAAAAAGATTTCTATTTATTCTTCTTAAACAAGCTCATATTTAGAATCCTGGGGCACATAGTGCCTTGAACTTAAATGCATTAAGTTTTTAATGTAACAAACTTTAAGACCTTGCTTTTTTCCTTTTTTTTTTAACTTCCTCATCCACTATATGGGAGAAAATGAGATTCTCATCTACCTACTTTTACACCTCAGCAGCTATTGCATAATTTGCTTTACCCCTAATAAGAAAAGTCTGCATCCTCTGTTACAGTGTTCTGCAAAGAGCACTGGCTGGGGAAATGCAAGTTCAATGTTGTTCTGGTTCCACAACTGAACTGTCTTCTGTCACAGTGTTTGAAGCCAGCTCTTTCTCTGGCTGACCTATAGGGCTGTAGCTACAGTGACAGCTCTTCAGCTAGCCCTCTTTTGACTAGGCTAGTATCCAGCCCTCAGAAAGAGGAAAAAAAATAGATACATTGGCATCAGGGAAGCTGCTTTAAAGAAAAGAAAGCAAGGCTGTGTCTTATAGAATCATTAGGGGTGGAAATGACTTTCTACATCATCAAGTCCAGTCATCTGCTAAATATTATCAGGATCACTAAACCATGTCCTGAAGTGCCACATCTACATGTTTTTAAACACCTTCAGGTATGGTGATTCCACTTAATCCTTGAAAGAAAATCTTGTAGGATTTAATACAAAAGTACAACATTGCTGTAAGTATCTGACCAGTCTTTAGGTCACAACAACCCCAGGCAGAGCTACAGGCGTGGGGAGGAGTGGCTGGAAAGCTGTCCAGCAGAAAAGGACCTGGGGGTGCTGATTGACACCTAGCTGGACATGAGCCAGCAGTGTGCCCAGCTGGCCAACAACATCCTGGCCTGGACCAGAAATCATGTGGCCAGCAGGACTAGGGCAGTGATCGCCCCTCTGTATTCAGCACTCAAATACTTGGTTCAGTTTTGGGCCCCTCACTACAAGGAAGACATTGAGATGCTGGAGTGTGTCCAAAGAAGGCATTGAAGCTGGTGAAGGATCTAGAGAACAAGTCTCATGAGGAGCAGCTGAGGGAACTGAGGTTGTTCATCCTGGAGAAAAAGAAGGCTGAGGGGAGACCTTTGCCACTCTCTACCTGAAAGGAGGTGGTAGCGAGGTGGGGGTTTGCCTGTTCTCCCAAGTAGCAAGCAAAAGCACAAGAGGCAAGGGCCTTAAGTTGCACCAGCGGAGGTTTAGATTGGCTATCAGAAAAAATTTTGTCACTGAAATGGTTGTAAAGCCTTGGAACAGGCTGTCCAGGGAAGTGGTGGAGTATTTAAAAGACAAGTATATGTGGCACTTAGAGGTACAGCTTAGTGGTGACCTGGCAATGCTGGGTTAACAGCTGGACTTTATGATCTTGAAGATCTCTTCTATGATATGTTGTTAATTTAGAAGCTAATGGCAATAAGAGCCATACTTTTCACAAAAACAAGTAGATTTTTAGTCTTCGAAGTAGCAATTAGAACATAAAGCCATTTCCAATGCTCAGTGAGGGCAATGGAGAAATTTTGACACTGGTCCATTGTGGGGCTGCTCCATCACGCTTAGAGAAAGACCAGGTACACAGACTGGACCTTGCCTGTAGAGCAATAGGGTGACACGTATGAGTTGTTGCTTTGATGTGAAAATATAACAGACAGTTAGGTCTAATCTATTGAATTATACAAGTTACGCTGTTATTGAAGAAAGGAAAGGAGCAATCTACATTTAAACAATAAGGTCAATTTTCCAATGGAATATTCACCTAGATTTGCAATCTTGGAGTCTGTTCACTGGACTGTGCTTTTAACCAGAATATGAAACCCCAGTGTACAGAAAGTATTATCCGTGCAAGTGATTCAGTATTAGTTAATTAGGTGCACTAGACTATTTTCCTCCCAGTGAATGGGGCTTGTACACTGGTATCTGCCATTCACGCTAAATGGGGCTTATACATGTAAAATCCCTCTGGCATTGAGAGGGAAAAAAGCCTTTCAGTTTCATAAATAATGGATCTGTAGCAAAATTAGCATTTCATAAAAAATTTTAAAAACTAGAATGAAAATATAATACAATTTCTATTTTACGTGTCCCAGTTTAGCAGCGCATCAGGTGATCCAACAGACAGGTCATCTCCTGTACATCTACTACATAATCATATCAAAAATTCTCTGTTATCTGCAAACTCAGCTAGTCACCCATGACCAATGTCCTCTGTGGCGTTATGATAGTAAAGGTGTCCTTCTACCAGAGCACTGTGGCACTGGGTTAACCTTCTGGTGTATGAGTATTTCTATGGTATTTTTTATTGAATTGTAATAAATGCCACAACTTTTCTACTGTGAAGTGTTTCTTTTTCTGTGTCTGTTACGTGACATGCTTACACACAAATAAACAATGGTTACTCTGCAGGTACAAATATAAGCAACTCTTGCTTGCTTTATTCCAATAAACATTCATATGGAAAAAGCTATAAGCCTAAAATATTAAGTGTGCACACTGCAGACTGTCTACAATACACTAAGTAAATAGACACCTATTCATGGCAGCAAACATTTTTACCTCCTAGTCAGCTCATTTCCCTGCCAATGCTTTCCAGGGTGACCAAGGTAGACAGTGATCTCCACCCATTTTAGCTGCAGCCCACACTAAACCTGCCTGCATTTGAATAATCCGGAGTTCTGCCATGAACCTTGGTGGAACAAGGATCGCAGCTTGTTTCTTATGTAACAAGATGCTGAAGATCTCACCTAAGCCAAGGCTTCTCTATCAATTTGCCCATTACATTTGGAATAGAGCAAGGAATAGCCCCACCAACTCCCATGAAAATCTCCAGGCAAGGCCTGGGCATGGTGGTGTGATAAAAAAGGGCAAGAAATCCTTCACATGTGAAAACAAGTAGGAAAATGATTTCTGCAGGTCCACCTACAAATGGCAAGATATTGCCTTTCCCTTCTTTTCAGGATTCTGTATCTCAATCCCATGGCTTTAAAATGTGAAGCAAAACCTATTAACATGGGCTTTGTGTTTCCAATGGAATAGAAGTTGTAATGCCAGCAGGAAATCAAATTCGGAGAGTCATGTTTTTTGGGCAGTTCCATATTCTGAGCTTAAATTTTGCTATAGATTTATTTTTTTTTCTTCCTCCATGAGTAAATACACATGTAGAGAGCTAGATACAGATTAATTCTGCAGCCAGGCATACTTACAAATCAGTATTTTTGGTCAGGAAGAAAACCAATAATGATTTCTTAACTTATAATAAACTTATCAAACACACCAAGACAGAAGGAAGAGGTTACAAATACATTAATCTGTGCTCTTAATCTGTAACTCCTGCTGTTAATTTTCTGAAAGTAAATGGCTGAATACCCATTGAGAACTACAAGAGCATAGCCATGGTGTGCAGAGATGCAGCTAGAAAAGCAAAAGCTCAGCTCGAATTTAAATTGGCCAGAGGTGTCAAAAACTACAAGAAAGGGTTCTTTAGGTACATAAACAAGAAGCAGAAACAGAAGAAAAATATTGGCCTGCTGTTAAAGAGGAGAGGTGAATTTGTCACTAACAACACCGAAAAGGCAGAGGTTCTCAACACTTTCTTCACCTCTGGCTTTACCAGCACTGTTGGGAGCAAAAATCCAGGTCAATGCCAAGCCAGGCCCACCATCAGTGAAGGAAGAGTTGGTATGTGAACTATTACAGGAGCTCGATCCCTATAAATCAATGGACCAAGACCTGAGGGTTTTAAGAGAGGTGGCTGATGTCACTGCGAGGCTGCTCTCCATAATCTCTGAGAAGTCGTGGAGGTCAAGGGATGTCCCTGAAGACTGGAAGAAGGCTAATGTCACCCCCATCTACAACAAGGGTTCAGAGGAGGAACCAGGAAATTATAGGCACATCAATCTTACTTCAGTCCTTGGGAAAGTTATGGAAGGAATCCTCCTGGGGGCTATCACAAGTCAAATGAAGCACGTGATTGGAAATTGCCAGCACAGATTCACCAAGGGCAAAATGTGCTTGACAAACACGATCGCCTTCTACAACAAAGTAACCTGCTCGGTTAATGTGGGGTGAGCAGTGGACATTGTCCACCTGGATTGCTGCAAGGCTTTCAGTACAGTTCCCTCCAGCCTCCTTCTAGACAAACTGATGCTTTTTGGTCTGGACAAATGGTCTGTGCGCTGGGTGGGAACTGGCTGACAGGTTGCACCTAGGAGGAGGTGGTAAACAGCTCTTTTTCTAACTGGCAACCTGCCACAAATAGGGTCTGCCAGGGATTGGTATCAGGTCCAACACTGTTTAATACCTTCATAAGTGATCTGGACTATGGCATCACACGTACTCTGATGAAGACTGGTGATGACATCAAACTGAGTGTGGAGGGAGACACCTGGAAGGGAGAGCCACCCTGCAATAAGACCTGGATAGGCTAGAAGAGTGGTCTAACAAGAACTTTATGAAGTTCAACAAGGACAAGTGCTGCACCTGGGAAAACATAATCCAGGAGTGCTGCATAGGCTGGGATCTACTTGGCAGTGGAGCAGCTCTGTGGAAGGGGACCTGGGGGTCCTCAACATGAGCAAACAGTGTGCTGCTGCAGCAAAGAAAGCCAACATGATGCTGGGTGGCATCAACAAGGGCGTCCTCATCAGAGATAAAGAAGTCATTATCCCACTCAGTGCTGGTCAGGTCACAACTGGAATATTGTGTTCAGTTTTAGTCCCTGCTATACAAAAAAGAGGTGGAGAAGGTGAGAAGGAATCAGAGAATGGCCACAAAGATGGTAAAAGGACTGGAAGGCTGCTGTATGAGGAAAGGCTGAAAGAATGAGGTTCCTTCAGCCTTGAGAAAAGAAGGCTTAGTGGAGACCTTATCACCATTTCCCAGTATTTAAAGGGTGGCTACAAAGAAGATGGAGGCTTTCTTCTTACAAGGAGCCACACAGAGAAGACAAGGGGAATGGGCACAAGTTACTCCTGGGGAGATTCCAATTGGACACAGGAGGAAAATTTTTCACAGTGAGAACAATCAGCTGTTAGAATAATCTCCCCAGGGAAGTGATGAAGTCACCAACATTGGACACTTTTAAGAGGCAGCCGGATGGGGTGCTGGGCCATCTCGTCTAGACTGTGCTTTTGCCAAGAAAACTTGGACCAGATGATTCTTGAGGACCTGATATGATTGAATCCTACTATCAGGAATTCTGTTCAACTGTTCTTTTGCAGGACATATTTTTTTTTAGTCCTGCCTTTTATATTGTACTGTTTTTCTATGTTTTTAGTGTTTCAGTGCTATAAACTTAAATAACAAACAGGGGCCTAGATTATGTTTTTTGATTCTTGATGTCATTATTTGGCTTACCTTTAAAATCAAAAAATGATTTCTGTTTTCCCAATGGATCAATCAGGCTGGGAATTCCAAGGAGAAAGATAACATCCTCCCTTAGGTTGAGCAATGTGATTCATGTTTCCTCCTTCCAGCTTTCTGCCTGTGGGAACACCTGTCAAGACTAAGTCAGCACCTTCCCAGAAAAAACTCGTAAACATGTTAGAAGACATTTCATTTTGTCATCTACCTAGGTACATTGGATTAGTATGCAAATAAGACAGCACAAGAACAGACCACAGCAGCAGGGCTAATGCTCTAAGTGATCTTTCAGTGTAATTAGAATTTGTTTCATCACACTAATTTGACATGGCAAATTAGTGAAGCTAAGATAAGGGGGTTTAGTAGAGCCAGGGCACTGGTATGTACACAGAAACTTGCCAGTAAGTTCATTTGCACATGGGAGTTGTGTAACATGGCAGAGAAGTGACAATTAGCAGAAGCTCTAGAAAATATCAGTTTGTTTTATTTTTAATCTGGTAACTTGATAGGTTATATTTTCTTCTGCTGCTATCTTTAATAGTGGTCGAGATCTTAGCCTCTCTGCTGTTGAGAAATCTTTCGAGACTTAGGATAAGCTACATGGTACTACAATTATACAAGTTTAGTCAAGTCTGCCTGGTGGTGCACAGCAACCTGGTGTGTTATCACATGGGAATTCAAGGGGCAACTTTCTGATTTCTGTTTCACAGAATGAGCGAGCTGAAAGATATTCCACAGTCACAGCAAAACTGACAACAGCATTTGGCTTCTGTGCTGCACCCTCCTGCCCCAGATCATGTGAGCCCAGGAGGGGTCCTGAACCAGAAATGAAAACTGGCCCCTATTCCTGCAAAGTAGACCTGAAACTTTAGAAGACTTTTTGGATGGCTGGAGCAGGCAGAAGTCCAAGGGAAGGCCCAGTTAAGAAAGAGGACTTATCCAGCTTACAGGGAAATAAAATCTTTAACTTCCTGATTAAAATGAAGATTTAAGACTGTTCTTAGTTTTCCCAAATCATTTATCCCTCATATTAGGCTAAATAAGTTACCTGACCTTTGATGCAACACACTGTTTGGACCTGCTGAGATCAACCAATTGAGAGCATCTGGCTAGAGATGTGACAACACACCTCTCTCAGCTGATGCACAAACCTACACACCACCCCGCAGAGATGCAGCTTCCTTGCACCTCACTCTCCTGAAGGGAAAAGGGCTGCATAAGCCAAAGGGGACTGCCCTGAACTGCAGTTTACAGATCCGAGACAGAATTCTTATATCTGTGCTCCTTTGTGTTTTAACTGACTCAGAATAATGTCTGTTGATATAATAATGTCAGCTGTTTATAAAATTTGCACCATGCAATGACATGCTAAGATGGGGTTTATTACTTGGAAATGTTAAGTATAAAGGAGCAGAGAAAGATATACCCAGATAAGTATATTTAATCTGATAGGATAATGACCTATTCTTTCAGTCATATACTTTGGATTGCTTTTATAATTTGAGACAATCCTGAGGATACTTTGTCTTTAGGAAATGCCAAGGGATTCAGTCTATTCAACAGTCAAAAGGAAAAATGGTACTCAAAATCAAAGCAAGTTCCTAGGCATCAAGGAAATCCTCACTGTGGAACCTGAACAGCGTTCAGAAAGGAACAAGCACAATAGCCAGAAACGTTAAGGTGCACTTCAAACAAGGAGATACATGCCAGGGTCTTGGAGCTCTGCACATCTCAAAGGGGTAGCATCCAAAGCACCAAAACAAAACAGACATTAGCCAAAGTCAACCAAGGCAATCCCAGAGACTTGGGATACCGACCTTTCTTTTTTCAAATTGGGATGTGGTATCTTTGGGAAGAACACCTGACAAGAACACCACACCCTCCTAAACTCAGAGGTTTTTGGGCACAGTTAAAAAGTTACCTGTAAGTAAAGAAGTCAAAGGAATTCCCCTACAGAGAAAACTCATTTCTCCTCCTGGAATCAGCTTTTGAAACTGTTTTGTTGCTGAGAATTGGGTCTCATGTCCCATAAATCTGAAAATTGTAGGATGGGGAATTCCCTAGAAGCAGTAGAGTAGAACTGCACCCCTGAGATACAGCCAAGCAGAACAGCACTGAGAAAGAAAGGTGCTTTTGTGTTGGCTCATACTCAGAGATCTTTCTTGATTTTAAATGCGGGCTCCCTATTATAAGGATTTTCAAGGTGCTTTTTTCTTTGTCTTTTTTTTTTTTGTCTTTTCTCATTATAGGAAACACTTGCTATGGAAAAAGATTAGCATTTTGATTCTTTATCTCCAAAGAAGCTTGGCCAAACAGGTATTCTCACTTAGAGGCAGACAGAATCTCTGTTATTTATGATAAAAATAAGCTAACATCACCTGCTTCTGAAGGTAATCAGACATTGTTCACATGTCAAAGCTCAATAAGTTAATAATACTAATGCCTGTTCTGAAGATGCTTAAAAGAAATCTAATTACACTATAATGAGAAGTTGTGGGGAGATGGTGGGAGAAAATATTACCAGTGCCATAAAAATGCCTGTTTTAAAGAGAGGAAAAGGCTATACTGTAGGGAATATTTCATGTCTAGTGGGAGGGTTAAATAAACAAATGATAACAACACCAATCAGACCTCTTTGCTTAAAGCCTGCAGAGTCAATCTGCTTCTGACTGTGGAGCTACCAACCAGCAAAGGCAAACTAATTAGACACAGTCAAACACTTAGGCAATCACACCTTGTGAATGTAAGCGTCTTCCTGTCATTTGGCAAGTCTCTCAGCTGCCTCTGAGCGTGAGACAACAAATCCCCTGCAAACAAGTTCCTCACTCTCCCTGTTAGTGAGATCTAACAGAGCACAATGGCTGGAGGTGAAAGGTGGCAGTCTAGTCAGGTAATGACATCGTCTTGAACAGCCCACATTAAAGTAGTGGCACTTGTTTAGACTAGCCTATTTGCACCTACCTGCAGAGGGCCTTTTTAATGTAATTATTAGCCTCTGCAGCCCTGCTTAGGATTTGAAAATATCATTCATTTTCATCTTGCTTCAACTACCGCTGCTATCTCCTATTCAATCCCAGTCACCTCATCTCCCCACAAGTAAGTGTAGAAACAGAAGCAGATGAGAATAGTTGAATTAACAAGAAACAAGTTGGCAGGTGAGCTGTGTGACACAACAATAAAAAAAAAAATGCTAAAAGATTTGACAATATATTCTAATCACTACCTGACTGCAGCAGAGCTGCAGGCATTGAAATAGCTTTCTGGGGAAAAGAGAAAAGACAGCAGGAGAATGGTCGAAAACCTCTTGTGCGAAACCCAAGGGCAGGAACCAATCCTTATGAGCCTTAGAGAAAATATGTAATTACTGTCTTTCAAAGTTGTCTTATTTTCTCAGGATTAAACTATTCACTATTGACAAAATATGACAAGAAGTACCATCATAAGGAGTGAGATAAGTAACCACCACCCAGTTCCAGCCTGAGCAAGCCAGACACACAGCTGACTGCAGAAGACAAGCCTGTAGGAAGGAACTGTACAGTCGCGGAGCAAAGCTTCCATCCAGTTTCCTAATGAGAATCCATATTGCATTGGAGACATGAAGAGTTATCTAACCTCCTTGTATCCCATGAAAGGTCCAGCAGAGGCTGTCTCAGGGTACCTCAGATCATAAGCACAGCATTTGCCAGATGAGTGGGACAGGATGCATTTGAGGAGTACTCCAGCAATATGTGGCCAGCACCAGTGAAAAAAGCTGTGGAAAAAGAGGGACTGGTCCAAGCAGGGAAGCTGTAACATTAATTTCCTCTTGCTAGGGAAGCAGAGATCTGTCCAGCATGAGTTCACTGTTCTGGAGAAGTTCAACAAAAACTAGATGAAAGATACATGGAGGAGGAAAAAGAAGTAGTTCTGCTTCCCCTGTAAAGAGAATAATTTCAGTCTACTTTAAGGTGATGTCAGGAAGGAATAAATTATTTTAATTTTGCCCTGTCTTAGCAACTGTCTCCTTGAAGAAAGGACATCTTGGTTACAAGATGGGTGCTAATTCCTGATAAAGAAAGGGTTCTCCAAAGCCTGCAATGGCCTTTTGGTACAGTTACACTGGGTTCTACTATTTACCTTGCAAATACATCACAGGTTGTATCAGTGAAGAGAATATCTCTATCACTGGGCTGACAAGGTATTCAGATAATATTCTCCAGTACCGAGGAGTTCCACAGATAACTGTTGGAGTGCAGGTCACCATCTTAACTGGTGGCACTGCCCAGCTTCCTGTGCCGAGGGAGTGCCAGAGCATCATCGTACATCCCAAGCACTTCTGATAGCTACTTTGTTTGTTTGTAGTTTTTTTCCTCCATCTGTCTATGATGGATGAGGGCTCTTTAACTACACTTGTTCTGGAAACTGATATTATGCATCTGACCTAAAATGACAGCTGGAATCAGGGCCATGCTTAGAGATGATCATGCCCAACACAAAAATATAAGCGAGTTCTGGAGGGTGCCAGCCCTGGGTCAGTCTCGGCTTATTTGTCAATCTGCCAGTTCACTGCTCCTCAGTGCTCTCCTTCCCCGACTAGCAGAAGGCACTTGCTTTCAGGGGTAGTAAATGCAGCATGTTGAGAGACAAGCAGTTGGCAGGAGTCCTTGTGACAGGGGTGGCAAAAGCCAGACAGGTAGCCAGATGGATCTGGCGTGGCCCAAGGCAAGCACTGAAGCAAAGGGGTGAAGGAAAATCAAAGGGTTACTATAATCTGATTGGAATCTCTGGTTATAGTGACACCATATAGGCAAACTATGTATACTGCAAGCTCTTATCCATGTGTTGGTGCTACTGCCATGTCTTGGGCAAATCTTCTTGTGCTGTGACATTCCAAGTCATTTTATATTGCTACTCATGTCAGTTTTGCTCTGATCAGCCCGTCCTCCCTGGTCTCACTTTAAGACTTTGGGGGTTTATGCTAATCACCAATCCTCCAGGATCTGTATTACTTTGGTCTTAAACATTTGTACCCCTTCCATCAGAACCTAGGACCTATACAAGCTAAATCTATTGATTAGAAAAGCAGCACATTTTTGTGGACAGAGGCATGATCTTTCATTAGACTACCTGTTCTAAGTGAGGAAAATGGATGGGCTCTCCAGCCCTCATATCCTGAAGCTAGCTATGATACCCTGACACATCAGAGCTACTATTACTGCAATATGCCTATTAAAAAGGAACACTGTAAATGAACTTGAGGAATTCAGTTTGAAATTTTCAAGATTAAGAAGCTGAAAATAATTCATTTGGTCTGGATAAATTATTCAGTGCTATTGCACCACTAATACTTGTTTATTTATACTTATTTATACCCACACATGCACAAACACACCCACCCCAACACACTGTTACTTAGCTAAATATTTTAATTATATAAAATATTAAGTGATGAATACAGTATTAACTTGCATGTAACATGACCTTATTTTTCTAGCAAAGGTGACAGGGTATTGAAGCCTCAGTCTGCGTGTGAATCTCTCTAACGACACACCACACCATGAAAAGCAGCTGCCTCACGATACTGAAGCAGCCTTTGCTCGCACAAGCCTGTCAAAAGTAGGATGTGACAGATCCCAGTACCTGTAACTATTTTCCTCTTGATATTGCATCTCATTTTGCAGTACATTTCATGCCTGCACCTAGAGGTTTAGCTAGGATTTAGAGGACAGACTAAAGGATACCTTCTCTTTTGGAAGGCCAGTGACAAAAAGCATTAAAAGCATAATTATCTGCAAAATGGAAGAGACATTGTCCATCCCTTTGGCCAGAGGACTGAAATGGGTGTACTGGAGGAAATGAGGGAAGGGGGATTTTGCCATAGCTGTTCACCCAGGCTCTTCCTATGTTGCTCTTCATCAGAGCTGAATAAAGAGAGAAGGAACGTCCATGAAGCAACAAACTTCCTCAGGAGACAGACATCTCCTGGACCTATCATCAGCTGTCAGGATGCCCAAGCAACAAAATGTGTGCTCTTTCATTCTTTTGCAAATAACATTTTAAAGAAAACCACGTTCAAAGAGGAAAACATTTCCACAATAAGGAGCAACCAAGAAGATGGCTCAAAAGAGACCTGAGGCAAATTAAAGCCCAATTTAACTTTTGCTCAGTAACTTCACTTTATTTGGATAAATCATTTATGTGGTGAAAAACTTCAGCTTACTACACTAGAAAACTCAATTAATAGCCAAAGTGCTTAGAGGACAGGAAGGAGAAGCATGGAGATAAAACTTCAGTTACTGAGTTAAGAAGCAGAAGTAAAAACCTTTTGACACAGAGCATTAGAAATCTTGACGAGGAAAGGGGAAGAGCTCCCTTCCAGTCCACAGAAGCAAAAAAACTTGCACAGGAGGGTCAGTCAATGATCAGGTGCAGGACATTGGGGTTGTTTAATCTGGAGAAGAGAAGGCAAAGAGAAAAGGAGACCTTATTGCAGCCTTCCAGTTTCTTAAGGGGACTACAAGAAAGCTGGGGAGGGACTGTTTAGGATGTTGGGTAGCGGTAGGACTGGAGGGAAAGGATCAAAACTAGAAGTGGGTAGATTCAGATTAGACACTTAGGAAGAAGTTCTTTACCATAAGGGTGGCGAGACACTGGAACAGGTTGCCCAGAGAGGTGGTGGAAGCCCCATCCCTGGAAGTTTTTAAGGCTTAAAAGCTTTCAGGCTTTTGAGGTTCTGAGCAATCTGGTCTAGTGGGAGTGTCCCTGCCCATGGCAGGGGCATTGGAACTAGGTGATCTTTAAGGTCCCCTCCAACCCTGACAATTCCTTGATTCTATGATTCAGGAATGACTTGTCCCACACTATGCCATTGGAGGTAAGCCCCAGACAATCAGCCAAAGGTCACACATGAAGCCTGGAGTGGAGACTGTCAGGAATCCAGCCTGCCTGCTCCTTGGAGTATGGAAAAGCTATTTTATCTTGGCTTGCAAACACACCTTCCTGATTGCTCTGTGTTGTTGCATAAGGACCCTTTGTGACTGGCGTGCTTCTTAGGGGTCGCTCTGTCTCTGCTTTCTAGGCAGAAGGTACCAACAGTATTCAGAACAGCAGTGTAAAAGGAAAATCACAGCCTCGCCCTTCCCACCACGAGATGAGAAGACAGAAAAAACTTCCGTCATTCTTCATGTTACCCATTGCTTTTCTTTTGGATCGATGTGTAACTACACAAATGCCTCTTAAATATACAGGAAAATCAGTCACATTTATCACGGTATCAGGCATCCCTTTTCCTCATTTGTGAAGAATCCAATCCATCAAAGCGTGAGAAGCAAATTGTGGGGCGGGAGCAGTTTGTGAATTACAGCTTTTTCAAAAGGGAATGGAGTGAATGCTTTTGTTCTCCACCAAAATTGAACTTAGCAGCAGAAACCAAGTCCATAACTCTTTCTTTTTTTTTCTTTTTCCTGCTGGCTCCCTTGTTTCCTTCTTAAATGTAGAGGAACGAATATTAGGTTCAAGTAGTAGCCCCAGGAAAGGGGAAAGTGAGTAGCTGAGATGGGATGATAGCTTGATTGCTGTGGTCTCTCAGGTTTTATCACATTAGAATAGG
Source organism: Chloroceryle amazona (assembly GCA_027560015.1). NCBI lineage: Eukaryota > Metazoa > Chordata > Aves > Coraciiformes > Cerylidae > Chloroceryle > Chloroceryle amazona. The sequence goes on from JANHFX010015621.1 coordinate 33,670, forward strand.
TTTAACCCTTCAAAATCTGGTCATTTCTGATCTGTGGTAGGAAAACTGCTTTGTTAGAAAGAAAAAAAAAATGCACTGGTGCATATGGTATTCTATTAATAAGTCTCACACCCCATAATAGGAACATTTGTACACAAATGTGTTTTTTGGGATCTAGCCAAGAGCAGAGCACCCCAGTGAATCATAATGCACAGCTAATGAGTTATTTTTGGTAAATTTGGCACCTGGAGTTAATAGAACCAATTTGTCCCCAAAAAGCTAAATCACTTATCACTTCTTTGGAGGTGCTAAGTGGATCTAGAACTTCAGGATGCTGTCAATAAAAAAAAATGAAAGAAACTCATCAAAGCTGCCTATTAATCTGTGCTCCTCTACTTCTGTTTAGAACAAAGGTAAGATGTATGAGATGCGGTGACAGGCAGGCAAGAGTTCGTTACAGGAAGCAATAGTGCAATTTAACTGTGCTCCAGGGCTGATGCTTGTTGTCTGAGGTGGGTGATCACGAAGAAAACAGACTATTATTTTGGGGAAACATCCAATTAAGACAGCTAGACCTAAAGTGCAAACCTCTGAGAAGATGTCGAATTGCCCATGTCCTAAGCAGTCGGAGATGTGCAGTTTTGATTTAGCCTGCTACAGACTGCTTATAAATTCAGACCTGGAATTACATTTCACATCTTTCTGAAACAGAAAGGTATTCAATCCAAACTGAAATTGAAGGGGAGGCTGGGAGGTTAATATGAGGTTTTGCTTTAGGAACATCTCTGGTGGCAGAAAAAAAGTCAAATTATTTTCCATTTAGAGTGTATTTCTCCAATTCAGAAAGTCATTGCCACAGACACCAGCTGTATGGGAAATTCCTCTTAACTCCTCCCTTTCAGGTGTAAGTTGTCATTAATGTCCTTACTACGTTGAGCAAAAGGAGCTGCATATGGGTGTGCAAAAGATACCCACTGAAGTTTCCACTTTAATATCCAATGAAAAATGTATTTGGGTAGGGAACTCTAGTTTTGAGTGTGTAGCAATTGTCTGCATTAGCCAACCAGTTTAAGTGGAGTGCACTGAATAGGAAATGAGAGTAAAGCAAAAGTTAGAGCTATGCCAAACTACCTGAGTGTAATGTGGATAGCAGTGAACTGTGACTCATGTCATGTTGTGTTATGTAGCATCAAATCACTGTACAGTGTGACACAACGTAAGCAACATGAGTGGCGTGAATGTGACACAGCACAGCCTTTTTTCCTCTCTCTTTTCCCTTTTTTTTTTTTTAAAGAGCATTTACTTTTAATCAGATAGCTGCTGTCAATTCAGATAACAGCTGCCTGACCCAAATTTTCAGCTGACTGAAGTGGACGAATACTGAAGTGTGGACTTTCTCTTACAAAAAGTTAGCATTCCAGACTAGCACCTCTTTGTTAAAAATACCCTTGTCTCATTCTCTTCCCCCAGCCCCTTCTTCCTCCCCTAACACTAGGTCTGTTTTCTTGCTGATACTGAATCAATAATTTCATTTCTATATTACAAACCTTAAAACAATACTGGGAAAAAAAGTGTACTGGAATTTTACTTACTGATGTTTAATTATTGATGTAGGCTTCTTTAAACATATTTGGCTCTCTGAAACAGCTCTTTAGAACTGTGTTCCATTTCTTATTGCTTACCTATTCTGTTTGTTCTCTGCCTCCCTGATCCTTTTCGATTTTCTGCAGGTTAGCAAGTGCTGCATTGTCTGCTTTTGAAATGTGTCTTTAGGCATGCTTTTGTTTGACAAGGAATGCCAAGGCTGAGCTGACAAAGTCTGTTTGAAAATCTTTTTCCAGGTATACAAGATCAGTAAGTCTGTTCAATGTATTCTGTGATTAGTATTTTTCTTCAGATATTTATATCAACATTTCAGGTTTAGTGAAAGATGTTTTCTGAGCATACCTGTCAGTGGGAAACCTACTAAAGGTAAGTAACGGTATCATTTATATATTCAAATGTATAAATATATTTATGGTAAATAGTTGACACCTCTCTCCATATAACTTAAAAGGAAAATATACCTTTAACAAGCACTCAGCCACTGTTCTTTTCACAGGTTGAAACAAATATCAACTCACAAAAGCTGTCTTTTAGGTACTTTGGCTCTAGCTCTTTACAACCAGGATCGTTTTAAACATAATATTTAGATTTCTGCACCCTTTCCCCTGCAGGGGCGGGGGCACTGAGGATAATGTTTGTCCTATAAGGCAAACTCAGGTGAAGAAATCCTTTATATACTCTGATGCTACAAACTAATGAATTCCAAATATGAGTTGGGTATTTTTAAACTGAATTCACATCTTTTGCCTTTTACCTTCCCAGATGCGACACAGAGCTCACATCCTTGACAAAACGGTTTGGTGAAAGCAGCATCCAAAGCCTGCCTAGAAGAGGCAAACTGAACAAGGGTGGCACAATTACAAGACGTAGATCCCTCTTTTACCCGCACGTTTCCTATTTGCCATGGGATACAAAGGTCTTAAGAGGCAGCCCTCCACGCTGTGCACACAGAAAATTTTCTGAATCCTTGGAAAAAAAGTCCAACAGCCCCAGAACTTCCCCCCTTTATTCCTACCCTCCACAGATCTGCCATCACATAATTCAGTTGTCACTTACTGCCTCCCAATTAGGGCTAGAGCCTGATACACTCTTTGTCTTTGCATGGGAACACTTGAGCACATGACTCCCATATACCAGGTGGTGCTAGGATCCCGGGCAGTTCTCTCTGATATGAAAATGAAAGTCTGTATGGAAGATTTGACACAATGTCAATGAGTTAGCATGGGATTGAACTGAAGGACAAAAAAAAAAAACTTTAATGTAAAGCACAATTTTTCTTCTGATCACCACCAAAAAATGTTTGTTGGAAAGCAGAAGACAAATAAGTGCTTTGTGAATCTCTCCTATGGTGAGATTAAATCTGCTCTCCTATGGTGAGATTAGGTTCACTTGTCCAAAAGGCTGAAGAAATCCTTCAACAGGAAAAACATTCACATTTTCTTGTGATCAGAACTCTTAGTAATAAACGTGCCAAACTCTTAATTCTACAATCAGCTACACATTAATTTATTTTTTAGCGTGTTTTTGTTTGGTTTGTATCTTTATTTTTCATAGAGGACTAAACCAAACACCTAAATTTGAACATGAAAGAATCAAAATCCAGACTCTAAGGCAGTTTTAGGTTGAGATCACAAAATTAATGTAATTACATTTTCGGATTCTCTTCCCTACTCACTCTTACATGTCCAGTATCACCATCAGACATTGTCCTTTATTAAGCAACATGGAGCCACCTCCAGGAAGCAATAAGCAAGGAGATTCTTACATCTGTTTGGTGTATCAAAATTCCACCGTCCCCTCTTTTCTTCCATATGCCACTAAATTTTAAAGCAATATCAAGATAATAATAGGCAGCCCAATCCTACCAAGGCATGACCTTGTCAAATCATGATCAGAAGATATGAGCATGCACACTCCATGTTGTTTCCCAAAGGGCAAGGTACAGAGCTGAGAAAAACCATCAGAGCCAAGACTGGAAACTTTAAAAATAGGTGTCACTTGAAAAATATATTTTGCTTTCACTTAATTTCAATTATATTAATGCTAATAGCAGAAAATATCCATGGATGCAAGAACGCATTGCACCTTCCTTGCCCAAAGAAAGATATAATAGGAAACGTCTGGTTTTATGTAAAAATAAAACCCATAAATATTCTAACAGTTTTCTGCTGCAGCAAAAGTACTAATCTAGTGCATTTGAAACTGGAAAAGGATAACAATTGATCTTAACTTTGAAACATGCAAAAGTATTTTCCTTATGATCTTTTGCCAAAGAAAATGAAACCAGTCAATTCAAACGTACAGAGGTTGATCTTGTTTAAAAGGTGCTTGGCTCTCTAATTACATGAGAAGTACCTTTCTTTAATAATTTATTAGAAATATGGGGCAAGATAAAGACAAAGACTAAAAATACTCACCATGTAAACTAGCGTTGAACTGCTCTCTTAAAATTAAAAGCTGAAATTCTTTGACTGCCTCATTTTCTAGCAGAACATAAGAAAGGAATATTTTAGTTGGTTCTCACCCTCCAGGCAAAGTAGTATAAAACCTCTGGCCTGATTCCAACCCCATTATCAAAGGACCACTCACCTAATCTAAAAAAGCAGCTCTTCATCAATTTATCATTAACAAGAGCATTACAATATAATGTAGGGAAACGGCTTTCCACCAGGGATTCAGTTAATGGGAGTCTAGAGCCACATAACAAGCATGGCAGAAGATATGCCACAGTAGGTGAAGATAATATACATATATTCTACGCAAAGAATACTGCAAATAACTTCTCTGCTGTTGATGAGCTCTCTGCAATAGTTATTTTTTAATATTTAATTTTAGAAGTTGAGGTCTCATTGAATTCTACAGCAACATACGTGAATGTAAAATAATTAGTTGCTGACTCCCTGTGAAAATGTTTTATACAATTTAGCTGGCATCAGTGAAAGTGTGACTGGCAGGTTTTTCTTGGATTTTTAGTGTCAATTACTGTTCACCAGCTATCCCACTACCTCTAACCTCAGGAGTTCAAAAATCATAAGCCAAGCATCTACAAATTCAGGAGGCAGTTAGTTATGATACCACAAAATACTATGCGAGTGATCCCTGGATTTTTATCCTCCTCCTGAGAATTAGAAATATTTCTTCTCAATCTTAGTCCATGCCTCCATGGGGTAAACACACTATTTTATAACTTTTAAGCACAAGCTGAATTCTGCAATACTCTATGAACGGTGCAGCTGAAGCTTTAAGGAAAACGCTGATGCTGTAAGGCAAGCAATAAAAATCACAACTGCAGAGCTTCTTACGAGTACTTAGGCTGTGGTTCCACCCTTGGTCATCACCGTCATGTCACTGCTTTACTGCATCCCCTAGCAGGAAAAATTCAAGCCAGATTATGGGAAGTAAATATTTCTTTTTGTGCAGCTCCCCAAAGCCTACACCACAGAGTTGGTGACGCATTTTTGAGCTGACATCAGCTAAAAGAGAAAAAATCGTATCTGTCCTAGCTTGAAACTTGCCAGTGTAAGGTTAACACATCAATGATGCTTGAAGAAAGTGGAACCAGCAGGACAAGCTTGTATCAGATCAGCAGTTTGCATCATAAGGCTGCAGGCTTTTGGGCACCTTTAGCAGGTGCCATGAAGCTAACCATAACACTGAAGCATGGCCTCATCTGAACTGAACAATATCGAATACGGATAGAGACAGAAACTGAAGCTTTACTAGAAAACCAGAAAAAAGGTCTCACCCCTTTAGTATTTCTAAAAAGATTTCATCTTAAGAGAGACAGTCATTGGTACACTCCTAATATTATGTTTCCCTACCATATCGGTTTTCTGGACTATATTACTCCAAGACACTTTAAAAGAGTATTTGGGATTTAATTTGGTATAAATGAACTATTTTGCACCAGCTGTACGACATTTGTCCATTACAAGCCATACAGAAATTTTCTTGTCCTTAAGTGAGAGAAACTGGGGTGGGGAAAGCCACAAATACCTTCAGTAAATGATCACATCTGCTGAAATAGTGAGCTGCATGGTCTTTACGTCACTTCACCTCAGATCTAGGAGTGAGGTTATATATCCTGGAAAAAAATGAGAAGTCTTGCTATACATACCAGTTCATCTGATCAGCAATGCAGGTCATAGTAAACACTTCACCCCAGTGCCCAGGCTTACCGTGTGGGCTCCCTGCAGAGCAGAGACAAGGTCAAGGTCGCTGCTCTGAAATTCAAAGCCGGCTGCAGGACTGGTCCCACCTACCTGTGAGGCTTCCTTCCTCTTCTTTGACCACGACCTCCCTTGACAGCCTCGTTCCTCCAAACAGTGAATCTGCCAGCAAACAGGCAAGATGGTCCTGAGAGGAGGAGAGGACTTTTTGAGGAGCTGGATGTGGACTACAGACCTTCTTCCCTGAGGAGAGAAAAATAAACTTCAGTACAAACCTTTCCAGCTGAACATCCCTCAATAATTTCTTCAAACAAAGCAAAATTCTATAAAATAATCAAACTCTTTTCCCGACAGGCTGATAAGAGACAGAGGGAGTGCTTCATGCACAAAGATTTGTACACACACACACTGCTCTTAGTAACAGAAAGTGTTTTGATATTACACTGCATGAGGGTACACAAGAGCATACTGAGACCAAACAACACAGTTACAGTGATATGTCAGGAACAGAATTAGGAGCTGCACTCCACTGAATCAAATATGTAACAAAGTACTCGCACAGATGTTTGATGCTATTGCTGTTGGCCTCTACGCATTACCAGAAGGAACTGGCACCCTGATACACAGCTTGCACACAAAAGCAGCCGTCTTCCTTAAAATATTTTCAGCATCATTGGTCTGGGATGCTCACTTGATAGCAAAGCTGCTGGTGGTCTCTGCTAACCAGCTTTGTTTGGGGTATCTGTTTTTAAAAGACACGTTTCGTAATTCTACGCACCAGGTATTTCAGACTGGACAATGATTTCAGACCTGTCAAATCAGAATGCTTAAACCCCATGAAACATCCTCTAAGAAGTTATTGTCATCTATTTATTCCTATTAACTGCTTTAATTTCAAGGAAGTGACAACTTCCAGGGAGAAACCCATTTTGCTACAAAATTCCCCACCAAGCCAAACAAAGCCCTCTGGAAGCTCTCAACAAAAAGTTCTGAGTGTTTTTTCCTGAGGGATCATTCTGTTAATGTCGGACCTTAATTTCCATGTGTGGCAATGTCAGGTCAAAGCTGTCAAGAAGATACACAGAGGACTTCCCTCTGCATGCCACCAAAGAGCCCCCAGGCTGCATGCCACTCCAGGAAGGTGAGAGGAAACGCACAGATTGCAGCACCTTCATAGGAAGAGCCTCATTTCAGTAAACCCAGTGTCTGCACCAGTTAGATAAAGTATCTGACCAGGGAAAACTGCAAGACAGCAGCAAAGGAGGAGAAACAGGCTAGGAAACTGTAGAAGCAGCAGCAGAAGATGGGGATAAAGGTTGCTGAAGGTCAAGTACAGCCAGCGCATCGCTGCTGGCACGAAATTGCTGCTGCATTCCAGGAAATCATTCCCTCTCATCTTCCTGAGCCTGTCACATCCCATTTCACTTACTGGTTCCTTTTCAAGGTGTTCGTCTTATTTGTCTCCTTGGGTTTGCTGTTTATCTCCGTTTATTCTCAGCATAATTTCAGGCTCGTTGTTTGAATCCTGTGACTGGTGGGCAGGCGGGGGAGAGCTAACCTGTGTAATGATCTGGAGAATCTACGTGGGAAGGAGAGAGAGCAAGATTAGTAGAAATGATTACAGCAGGAGTTGTGATGGGAATATCATTTCACCAGAGCAAGCGGTGGGGGACCAGCTGGCCTGCATCTTGTCATTTTTGCAGAGAAAACTGAAGGAGCCACACTACTCTGTGTGAGCTATGTCCGGGAGCTATAGAACTACCTACTGATGAATAAGCTGGAAAGTTGTCTGAAATAAAGTTGAGGAAGCACTAACATGCCTCATGCAATTCCAGCTTTATGGTAATGCATGTTAGATAATTAGCACCAATGGGTAAGAAGCATGAATGCTCATACATCGACAGGAAAGCATTAGCATATGTTTAGCAGATTACAGTTAAATTTATCATGAGCTACCTGTCTCTGCTGAAACAGTTCTTGCAGCAGGAAACTCAATCCTCCTTTGGAAAAGAGAGAGGTATTAGGACTTTGTATTTGGCTTGCTAGGGGCTCTTTCGAAGAAACCAAAGCTTGCTTGTCACAAATGAACTGGAAAAACAAACCAAACAAAACCAAAACCCCACCCTATCACCAGCCTGGGCCTACATACTGGTGGTACAGTGCTGGCAGGGGCTGCAGCGATGGCACGGCCTCTGTGAGAAGAGGCCAGGGCCACCCTACATCCCCAGGCACAGACTGTTGCAGCCAGCTCCAACCAACCCACTGCAGGGCACGGCGGAGTCATGCAAGGGGCACCTCTCGGAAAAGACATTTAAAGAAAGGGCAGAAAACAGGGGCTGGAGATAAGGAGGGAACAGAAAGAGAAGGGAAGCCCAAGATCAGAGGAAGAGGTGCTCTGTGGCAGAGCAGATAACCGCTGCAGCCCGTGGAGGACCCCATGCTGGAGCAGACAGACACTCCTGACAAGGACTGCAGCCCCCAGAGAGCCCACCCTGGAGCAGACGACAGGTCCAAAGAGGAAGGAAAAGCAAAGAACTGTGGTGGATTGATCACAGTCCCCGTACTCACTACACCATTCAGGGTGGGTATAGAGGAATCTGCAGTGAAGTGGAGCCTGGGAAAGAGGGGAGGAAAGGTTGTTAGTCCTTTTGTTTCCCGCTACCCATGTAAAATATTAAATATTTATTTTAACTGGCAATAAATTAATTTTTCACCAAGTCGAGTCAAATATTTGAAGGAGATTGGCTGCTAGCTCCTGTTGAGCTTAGGACTCTGTGTCTGCATCTTCACTGTTGGACAAATGTAGATGGATCTGGGGTGACCTGCCTTCTCCAGAGGCAAGACACAAAATCAGCTCATAACTGTATCTTGCACCTGCAATGGGAGCTGAACTTCCTTTGAGCTACACTCAGCTACATCTTGCATTCATGAGACAGCTCCTGCCTCCTCCTGACATCCTGCCCTGGATGAAGAAGTGCCTTCTTTGGACCTAGTCACAATCATAGTACCTTTTAATTGTAGCATTTTAATATGTCAGTATTTGCACTGTGTAGGTTTTTAATCCTGATGCTAACAATTTACCAGTTAACTGAGTCAGAGATATACTGTGCTAGGAATCTCCAGGGTAAACAACTTAATTAAACTTGTTTCCTGGATGTCTCAGCCAATGTTATGTTTGTAAAACAACTCACATTAGGAGTGCTCTGTTCTTCCATCCTTGCTCAAGCATGTTAGTTTTGCTGTGGGTTTGGGTTTATTTGTTTGGTTTGGGTTTTTTTGTGGTTTTGTTGTTGTTGTTTTGGGTTTTGGTTTGTTTTTAGTTTGTTTTGTTTTTTTAGGATGGGGAAGTTTAAGAAAATACCTTTAAGTTACTACTGAATTACAGAGAAAAATAATCCCTCTACTCGATCAAAGGCAAAAAACCCCAGAACCTCAAACCACACTTTTTCATCTACACAGTGCTCAAAATAATGCTGAGTGTTTATCATTTCATGTATATTGCAAAGCTTAAGTAAAACCCACTTGCATCTTCTGAGATTAAAAATGAGAAGGAATAAGATGAATAAGAAACGCTACCAGGAGGAGACAGAAATCTAAGTGTAAATGGAGGTAAGCTACAGCTAAAGTGGCTGTAACATTAGTCACGGATGAAATGCTTGTACATACCACAAAGTATAAAATCTGCAATTAAATTTTAAAATAAATTCTTAAAACAAGGAAATCTGACAGTAAAGGAGAAATATGTTGTGGTTTAAGAATATGATAACTTTGTTATCTTGGAATTCTCTTTCTCTTCAGGAGTCATTGCAGTTTCCCTCTGCTAAAGGTAGAGCTCTTTCATCTGCTGACTAATGCTGCTCATGTTGTTATAAGAGAGTAGTTATGAATGATATTTTTAAAAGGCATATAAAGAAAAGCGTTTTTGAGGGACAAATCTTACTTCTCAGACTAAGCAGTTCTCTTATTCAGAATGAAGAAGTGGAAACCCAAATTTGAAGCAAGAAGTCCATGTTTCTTTGTGACACAGTTAGGATATACCACAAGGAGTTAGGAAATCAAAGAGGTCAGGTGTCTGACACTGAGGAGCACATCTTCACCTGCTTAAAACTTATATGCCTGGCACAGCAGGGTCTTGCACAAATAATCAGGATCAGAGGCAACAAGGAGCTTCTGGATAAATCCAGACAGAAAGGCCACCCAAAAGTATCCTCTTGCCAAGTTGCTCAGAAAGCACAAGAATAAAGTTGAAGCTTCTGTTTTTATAGAGATTTAACTACATAAAACCCGTGAGAAAGACCAGCAGAGAGATCCCTCCCAAAGTAACCAACAGACTGGAGATTAAAAAACTAACGTGAGACGTGGAAGAGGCATTTGTCTTGATCTGGCAAAATAGCTTCTTTCATGCTCTTCATTTTTTTAAGGTTTTGGGACATCTGAAGGCTGAAAGTGAAGTGTATTTTCCATCCAGCTGTTCACACTACCAGGATGAATCTGTGAGAGTGACAGCTGTAGAAACACCTAATAGAGGTGCCTCGGAGGGAAGGAAAAGGCTTCAGACCAGGAGTATGGTAGGAGACAAACAACAGGATCCTTGCATTCATTTTACAATTTTCACTCCCCTAAAAACAGGAGAAGACAAGCAAAACAGCATAAAGAATAAAAATGGATTTTCTGCCTTGTTTGCAACACTATGATTACAGGAATTGAAACGTTCTTCTCTTTCTTTGGTTCATCCAGTTACATCTGTTTTAGATAGGGAGGAAATGCAAAGCAAACATCATGAGTCATTCTCACTTGCAATGTCATTAGTGGGAGTTGAGAAAATTCAGCTCTTCCGAGCTGAATTCTGCCCCTTGTTTTTCCTGATCACTGCGCATTACCATCTTGTTACTCAGAATTACTAGGAGTAGAACAACATTTGAATATATTGGCTTTCTGAGCATAGAGTGATACACATACCTTCAGTGTTTATATGTAACATTTGTCCTATTTTGATTGCTCTTTTTCCTCATATTTTCTAATCACAATAGAAAAAAAATGTTACAGAAAGTTTTTTTCAAACACTTTCAGTACCTACATGAACTGAATTTTTCTTACTATGAAAGTCAGGGGTTGGACTAAATGACCTTTAGAGCTCCCTTCCAACCATTCCATTCTATGATTCTAAGAACATTAGCTACTCTTCAAGAGCTCTACTAGGTACATACAACTACAAGTAACTGTATATGCAGGAGGTCCTGGGGACAACAGTCAGGCAACGCTTGAGTGTGAGATATGACACTAGACCATAACTGGAATTCAAATACAGGCTTGATACCAGCAAAACCTAAGTGAGCACTGGGTAACTTTGCAAAAGAAGAGGAACTTGGTTGCTTCTAAATAAATGATCATTGCATGAAGCTGCTGGAGAACGATAATGACGGAAAAGCTAAGCCCAGTTTACTCCAGATTTAAACAAACTTTCTCCATCTGATTCCCAACATCTGTGTGTTGTGTTTCAAGTTTGGCCGTGAAAGTCTTGCAGAAACTTTAAAAAAATAATTTTATACATACATATACACACACAACTCTACACACCCCTCCCTCCAATCTACATTTTATAATAGAACGGTCTTTACAGATTCAATAAATTATTCATGGAGAAGGCAGTATTACTATTAGACCCTGGGGTCTTGGGCTCCCCACATGTAAAAGATCTAACTCTACACAATCAATCCACCAGGATAACTCTGTTATACTCTACTTAACCCAGATTGCCTAGCAGGGTTTGAAAATGGATTAGTGGATGATGAGCTTGTTTTAAAAGCAGTATTATCTCCCAGAAAAGCTGGTTTAAGAAATAAAATGATCCTAGGTTGGAAAGAAAGTTTTCACATGTTCTCTTAACTAGCTAGACACTGGCACACATGATAACTAGAGACATCTAAAGCATCTAAACAGGCATCAAGCAAAAACACTCCTCCTAAACAATAGCATTCTAAGATTTTCAGGAAGGTAGACAGAATCTAGACTGACAACAGGGTATCAGAACTGGTTTATTCTTGCAAATTCTCTGAATATAATCTATGAAGGGGCAAGCAAGACTTCTGCAAGGGCTACAACTCTTCATCATTACAGCAGCTCCCATGATTTATACTGATAGGTTGAGGATATCCTAACATAACTTTAATTACAGAGAGGCATAAAGCTGAAAGCATTTCTAGAGACCAAATGTTTCATTACTCTCTATTTTTGGTGACTATGGGACATTGGGGAAAAAAAAAAGTAGAATTTAGTATCTATAACAATAGGTTCAATGTTTACCCCAGGAATCTCAGCTCACTATCACAGCACTGGGGCACCGTCATTTTTTTGTTTTGCACTTTTCAAGGTGTTTTTCCTGTATGTATCCATTTCATTTGTTCATAATATTCCCTTGAAATAGAGAATATGGGTGGAAATCTCTCCCAAGAGGACTGAACAGAGAAAACAAAAAGCATAGGAAGACTGGGCTCTACACAGAAGCATCGTGGGAGTCCATCAAGCAGATCAGAGGTGTGCTCTTCTGGGAGGTCTATAGGGAAGCTCTGCTCTCTCTAATGTGCTACCAGGCACCTAGCCTCAACAGTGCCAAGGCTGGAGGCAGCAGTATTCTGCAGAAGACAACTTATGGATATACACACAGATTGGAAAGATTAAAAGCAAATGAATAACTACATCACATGCTTCCTGCTTACTATTGAGACATATCCTAGATCTGTACTACGACAGCTTCTCACCAAAGGGCAGTGTTAAAAGAATAAAACAGAAAGTCCATTTAGCAGGAGTTTTGATTTTACAACTGAAAGAGTGCATCTCAAAATTCAATGCCAAGACTTACAATATTCCAGACAGAGAACAGAGACGTATTCTGAACTTACTATGCATCTACTGAAAACAGTTCACATTTGGAATATCAAATCTTCACAGCAAACTGTTCGCAGGCAAGCCCTAGGCTGAAAGATGTTCGCATAAAACATTAGTTGAATAAATTCAAACTAACAGATTTCTGGATCCAGTAGAGCAATTTGTAAGTACAGTATCTACCACCGGCATACATGGTCACTCCAGGGTTCTGGGAAAACAGACAGAACTCCAGAACTCACAACATTTTACACCGGTGTAATATATTTCTCTTGTTAACAAAATGGCAGCATGACAAATAGATCGCAGGAGTACCCCTTTGCTAGCACATTTTCTCTCCTTTTATTCTTCAGTACTTTTTCTCCCAACATGTTTTTTGTTTTCTGTACTGCTACCTGGCTCTTCCCTTTCAGACAGCCTCTTCCTGACAGTTATCAGGGTTTAACATACTGTACTAGGAGGCTCGTGAATATTGCTCTTTGATTTTTAGTGCTTTATGATGAATGGCTAGGAACTGCTGCTGTAGAAAAGAAAAAAAAACAACAAAAAAAAAAAAAACAGGGGGAAGAAAAATAGTTTCTGAAAACCTTTGTGCTATTGAATTCTGCCTGCAAACTCTCCAGCATTGAATCGCTTTGCTACGGGACTGTCACTCTGCATGCTGGATGGAATAAACCTCCCCCACCTGCTCCCCCAAAAAATCAAGGTGTAATGTGGGAAAAAAAAGAGTATGAACCTTAAGCCTGATCAGTTCTTATGTCCTTCCTTACATTTCCCCCCCCTTTTGTTTTTTAAAAGGTCTTCCCAGATGTGTCTGATTCTGTGCTTAAATTTGAGGTACCTGGTGTCTTGAATCCTTTGTCACTTCACAACAGCCCACCAGCTCTTTGTTCATTACCCCAATAAAAGCAGGGAAGCAAGAAATAAAATGATAGACCCTGGACTAACAAAGAGTATTCAGCTCAGCAGAGAAATATGCTGCCTTCTACTGCAGTTAACAACCTAGACAAAAGATGGGGTGGAAAAGCCACTGGGAGGACAGAGAAGAGGAGGAACAGCTCTAAACTCAAGGGGAAAGTCTGTCCAACTGCACGTTTCTGGAAGGGACCTGCTGCACGTGCTCCTGCTCTGGGTTTCTTCAGGAGTGCTGGCTTTGACCCAGAAGCTTTCTGCCAGCAAAATTCAAGGAATTTATAAACTTGTCCAGGGTTTCAAGAGCATACAGGTGAAAAACATCCCCAGAGGACTGAATTTAGTCCATTGTACCCAAGCAAGGCATATGCAGCAGTCTCCACACCTTCTAGAAGCCTTGGTAACATGTCTGAACCTGGGCAATCCCAGGCAGGAGCAAAGCCACACTGTTACTGCATGCTGCCATCACATCCACGCAGCTGGAAAGCCAGCCTCAAATCACTGCTGCTGCCCTTTCTGCGATACCCTGCAGAGCAGCAAGGATCCCAGCGGGTGAGACAAGCTCTTGCCACCGCTCCTGCAGGTAACAGAAGGGTGGCAGGGCCCCCCTCAAGCTGTTCTCGTCCTGCCACGGGGCAACCCCACGGTCCTCAGTGATGGCTGTGGGAAGGGAGCATGTTCAAAGCAGCAGAGCATCGGCTGGTTCATGGGGGATGAGCAAACAATTTTAATTATTTTTCTCCCCTTCTGCCCCAGAAAAACAAGCTCCCTATCCTTGTTGCATGGTGAGAAGAGTCCAGAGCTGTGAATACAAATATGATGCAGTAAAGATTATGTTCTGTATTTATGATTCTTTTAAGGCAGTAACAAAGTAGATACCAGGCCAGGACATACTGCTGGCTCAAACGTGAAAGCCATTTCCTAAGAACACATATGTCCAAGGCCTTAACCAGTGGAAGCAAGCACTGCTAATGTCAGAGAAGCAATTAAACTGATTTCCAGCAACTGAAGACCATGTTTTTAGAGTTGGATCTCAGTTCTCTCCATTGCTCCTGTGATCTTAAAAATACCTTTTGTTTTCCTTCGTTTTTTCTCCCTCTTCTGTTTCTAAGTGCCATAATGTCCCACTCTGGACTAATGAAATACACAGTAGCTGATGGTCCCTGCCACAGGGAGGCAACAGCCTACAAGCAGTAATAGTGGAGAGTGCCAACAAGGGAAGGAAAAGAAACATTTCTGGGTGAATTCACTTACGGTTGAAAAAGTTCAAATTTATTACTTATACCTTGCTATGCTTCCATGACTGAAATGGAATGGACGTGTCATTTCACTAAGAAGCCACTTTGCCCTGTGAAGTTAGTGTGCCAGGGCCTCAGATGAATGAATACATGGCTCTTGGCTGGAAGGTCATATCTTTCTTGACAAGTCCAACTTTTTTTTTCCTCTGTTGTACCAGACCAATCTGATTTGGGGGATTTTTATTTTCCTGAGAATATACTATATTTATAAGCAAGAAATACTGGTTTTCCCACCCCCCCCCAACAGTCCTGTAAAATAGTTCCACCTTTCAGGGGTCTACACTAAATTTTTTAGTGCTACAGAGACTCCATGATTTGCAAAGGAATGCTCAGAGTAGAAGAGTCTTCCTTTGCAACAATTCCCCACTCTTCAGCTTCTGTAATGTTCTCTTCAGAAAGTCCCAGTACACTCCGAACTAGAGGCAGAGTGCTCAGAAAACTTAACATTAAGTTAAGCTTCCCCCCCCCCCTATTATTCTGGGCTGTGCATTTTGGGGCAGGGCTATTAAGCAAGGAAAAGAACAAAAGATTCTCCACAGAAAAGGTCATTTTTTGGTAGGAGTTTCAGTTCATACCTATTAAATGCTCACATGGAGCTGGTTTTCTTGTTTGCTTGTTTTAAAACTAGAAACAACATTCAGTTCCATATTCAGGGTTTGCATGTCATGTTTCAGCCTGGAGCATATTTTTATGGTTAAGTTATAAACCCTTAAATTAAGAACTTATCATAAAAAAATACACGACAACTCCCTAGCAATAACATTGCAAACAGCATCACTATAATGATAAAAATGATTAAATGCTATCATTCTGTTCAAGACATTGCCAACAGATTGTGTTAACTGCCTGCAATTAAAAGTCTGTCTTTTTTAATAACAACGTATTCATATGAATTCTGCCAGTACTTTTGTAGCTTCCAAAATATTATTAAAATAAATAAGTTCAGGGGGGAGAAAGGGTAACACAAACAGGGAAACAGTCTGTTTCACAATTATAAAAGCCCTTGGCAAGAGACAGTTCTATTCTCACAGAAACCTGAATTTCTTAATACAGGTTACCCAGAGAAGATGACAAGCTTTGTACTAACCCGATTTAACTTGCCTGCTGAGGAGTACTGAGCATTCAGAACATTACCCTCTGTAACCTCCAGGAGTATTCTAATGAACTGGGGGAGCAAGATTAAACTGAAATAAATACATCAATTATTTTGTTAAAAGGTATGACAGGGGTAGAAAGCAGATTTGTACTGACAGTAGGTAGGCTTTTTTTCTTCATTGCTCATTACAAATAAGTTAGCTAATTGCTAAATAACAAAAAAAAATACAACTAATTAGTCGTGGCTTTGACATCCGTGTGTATTCAAAGTTAAAACTTAATTAGAAGTTAAAACTATGTTGTTTTATTGATGTGTACTTAGCATTTTTAGCCCTTTAAACATTAAATGGAGGTTCACTTAGGAAGGGACGTTACAATGAAACATTTAAATAGGCTGCTAATTTTTCTCATCTAGTTAGTGATACCTTCCTCCTGACACAGTCACTAGAAAAAAGAGAGCAAAATGAGAAACGTGCCAAACATGAGCAAATATTTCCACCTTCTTTCTAGAGTAAATTGCTGTCTCTGAATTGCCACTCTTCTTATTCCAGCTTTATTCTTTTCATTCGTCAGCAAGGGAATTCATATGTTCCAGCCCCCCCTCCTCCCCCCCAACAATGATACTCTGCTAATAAACTCTTACTGCCTTTTTCTATCTATCAAAACCACTGCATAAATCACTGCCTAGGAATCCTCGTCACTCAGACACACGTACTGCTGACCCCCCTCGGGAACAGTGAGCAGAACCCTGTGCCAATCAGCAATTATAAGATAATGGTACTAAAAAGCCTGAACATGGGAGTTATTCAGTTGCTCTGCCAACCCTTGCAGGACTCTCTTATGTGTCTGCGAATTAAGTAATTAAGAAACTGATTTATTGGCCAGTATAAAGGAGTTCCATCTCTCTAGTCAGGTTTGACATCATCAAACTTCATCACCTCATCAGATTATGTTAATTGTTCACCCTCTTTTCCAAAAGACAAAGAAAACCATTAGAACACTGCTTCATAGCTCAAGTTTGCTTAAAAACAAAACAAAAAATTGCTTGCACAATTTGAGTAATGCCCTCCAGTGCAAAACACACGTCTGATCCTCTAGAGTACCCTAAATAAAGGGAGACCTAAATTCACCAGACCCGGAGAAGCCAAAGCTATAATTAAAGTAGGCTGCAGATACACTGATGCTCCTCACTCCCCAAAGCAAAGGATGAATCTGTTTTTACCCTGATGACTAATTTCACTGACCATCGTGCAGACTGCAAGACATAACCTAGAACATTTTGCCTACAAAAGCTAGACCATGGCTGCAAAGAGTGTGATGACAATGAACGTTGCTAGTTTAGCTTACAGTCTAAGCTGCAGCCAAGAGATTAGTGTTCAAACACAGCATTACAACCTGTGTTTTTTAGCTGATACACACAGTATTAAGGACTCATCTGCATCACAAATACATGTTGTGTTTATACACGAGCAGGAGAGGTTACATCTGTGGAAGTGATAACTGAAACGTTACGGTAGTCATGGTGGTCAAGGGGAAATTGTGTTCACCTTCATGAATCAAACCCTGGTGGAGAACAACTTCCTACTTCTGGGTTCTAGGCATTTTCATCCAATGTAGAGAATTCTGCCAGTTGGTCTTTGCAGAACCTGAGAGGAAAAACCAGCCAGATTTGCAATGTAGAAAAGAAAAAAAATATCCAACTAAGTTTAGGGAATAAAGAGTATGTATTAGAGATGTGAAATCTTCTTCATTAAAGATTTTTTTTTAAGAACAAATGGGATAAGTACCTGTTGGGAACAAGCCAGCTATTCCCATCCCTGCCTTAGTTCAGGGTTATTGACCAACTCTTCTCTTGAAACTGCTCCAACTCAGATACTTTCAGGACTGTAATATTTACAATACCGCAGCCCTCCTGGTCCAGTCACATCACTCAAATCAGTCCCATCGGCCAAACCCGAAAACATGGCAAAATGACCACATGACTCTGGGTTTTTACAGAGCAGGAGAGTCAGAAGAATACTGTTGGGATTGAGAGCACTGATCAGCCTGCAGGGTGGCAAGGAAGGTGAATTTACTGCAAAAAGAAGCAATTGTACAACTTCCCTGACAGCCTTTGAAGACTAAGCCATGCTTTCCTGGCTTTGACAGGTAAGAACTTCCTTTACTCTTCTTAGTGGAGGAGGCAAAAAGAAGCTTAAAGATGGTGAATTTGTTAAATCTAAAAAGAAAAGTTATTAAAAGAAAAAGGAAAATGCAGAACATCGCTAATAAAAAACCTGGCTGAAAAGTTGTATTGAAGGATAGCACCAAGAAAAAATCATCATCTCAATTCATAATACCTCATGCAAGTATTTTTAATGAACTTTTTTTTAGTCCACAGCTCAAATCCTGACATTTATTATTTCAATGATTTCAGATGCTCTTTCCAGGATTTCTGTGAAAAAAAAAAGGAAAAAAAAAAGGAAGCCATTTTCAAACCTTGAAACAAATTGGCTCCCATACATAAGTTTAAATTATCTATCACCCTGCAGGAGGATTCAAGCAAAATCGAAGGCCATCTTGATGAATAATCAAGGTAAATTTGTCACATTTATTACCGTGCTGCATACTTTCAGAGTTTCATAAAAAGATCCACATAATTAGTTTAGCTTACCAGAAAAAAAAAAAAAAAAAAAGAAAGTTGAATGACAAGGTCAGGCTCTTGCCCTTTCTGTAAATTAGAGAAGATTGCCATAAATTGCATAATATAATGAAACACCAATTTGCATATTTGCTGCTATATTAAAAGGGATCAGTTTTAGCTCGCAAAGCAGAACAAATAAAAACATGCATTTTAATAACTCAAATTACTCCCAGGAAGTGACCCTCAGCAGAAAGCCTGATTATCACTACTTAATTAGAAGCCTTGGAAATCTAAATCCTCCTTTAAATCCTATTCTGTGTACAGTGAAAGATGAAGCCGTGAGTTTTGTCTTAGATTCAATATTTACTCTTTACTAATATGTTTGCAGGGGAGACTTTCTAAGCATTATGAAGACATGCAAAAAAAAATTAATATTCAAAGGAAGAGTGCATAAAACCTGTGTTGGCTTGCAGGTGCAAAGCAATTAACAAGCTGGCATTTGCAGTACTTTTAATTAATTAATTAAAAATTCAAAGCTGACTTTCATTTCTTTAAATGTTTGAACATTTTATCCATCAATAATGAACCACTACTTACTGCTGTGCTACAACAGCTGGTAAATGAAAAACTTAGTCCAACACTGTAAAAAAAAAAGTGCATAGGTATTTCACGTTTTGCTTTCTCCTTGCAATTTAAAAATGCAATAGAGTTTGAAACTCTGTATGAGGTGGAAATGAATCTTGAGTGTCTGCTTAGCTGTAAAAATAAACTGCATTCTATATTACAGTTCAACCTAGAACAGGAATTGAAATGAAAAGTTTCTGTATAAAATGTATTCGGGTTTAATTTTTAATTTAACTTAAAGAAATTAATTCTGTTTGCTTTGGGAAGTCAAGGGATTTTTCTTAAGAATAAAATGTTCTGCCCTGATCTTTAAAGGTTAAAATTATACTATAAAATGAGATTGAGTCATTTCTAAATGGTTGCAAATAATAAATAGTCAGTGAAAGGTGCTGTGATTAAATTTACAAGTTGCTATCACTTGAATGATAAATGTCTTTTTTTCAGCAGAAAGATTTTGGTCACTATGTATTTAAGAGACACTACCATTAATATACTTTAATTAAAACATAAATACTACATTGCTACCTCACTAGGCATTCACTCAGCTGGAACTAACTGTATTTGCTTAATCTACAATTTTAGATGTATTAGCAAAAATAAATGTTGGTGAATGTAAGAGCCTGATTACATATCTTGGGTAAATTGGTGATAATGAGTCAAGAGACTTTGTGTTCATTCACATATATTAGAATAAGAATCATTATGAAATTAAAGCTAAGATTAATCCTGCTAATGACACCATGGAGCATCTGGGAATAAGATAACCCAGATGTCAAATTCACTGTGATACTGTGCTGCTATTTGATAGAGTAACCCCTTGAAGTGTTCTTCTAAGGCAGCTAGCTGGTACCCCACAGTCCCAGCACTTGAAATGCAAATGAGTGACAAGATAGACTAATAATGAGAGCAGATTCTAGCAGTAAGGAAAATGAATTAATTAAAAAAAAAATCTGAACCACTGATAAGAACAAGCAGCAGGCAACCCAATGTCCTCAATTAGGGTGGATGACATCTGCAGTGTATTTCTCTCTAATAAAGCCCTCACTCTGTATTCCAAAGCACACGACTCTAACACTGTTAACATTTTAATGTCTTGGGCGTGCATGGTAACATTAATTACAAGATGATTTCGATGACTTCTGAATCTCTTTTATGTCTTCTACTGAGTAAAAAATCTGAGTTGCAGCTTTGATATCATAAATAAAATGTAGAGACCTGCCAAGCATTAAAGCTCTCCTGAAGTAACTCAGATCTGCTAAGTTACATTAAACCTTTATAGCTAAGTAAAGAGCATTCTCTATGAATTTAAAGAGGGTCAGTGTCTATACATTTTAATGGCAAAGCTTTACAGATCTCCAGCATTTTTCTTTAGGCTGCAGCTGTTGTTGTTTTTAATTACTAATGAGTTTAATCTAATGTTTTGTTGAGCTCAATTTACCTTCTCCATAGCATTTGTTGAGAAACTCACACCAGGATTGACTGACTTGCTTCCTCGTCTCCCCAGCCCTGGGTTGTCTTCTGCTGACTGCTCTGCTCCTTGTCTGGAAAGAGCCATTGTTAGCAAAAACACAACAAAGATTGTTATCGACTAAAAAAACCCCACACTTTAATTGTGGCACCAAGACTCAGTAAGCAACCTAAGAGCACTTCAGGATCCCCATGGGCTTTTTCAATTCACAATGAAACGCTGTGGCACCTCCTCTTCATTGCAGTTGTTGGGCACATTAACCACTCCCTGCATTGCCATCGTCCCTGCATCACCTGTGGAGACACGCTCAGCACAGTGGGGGGAAAAAAACAAACCCAAAACAACAAACACACAAGGGACAGCTTCTGTGGAAGGAAGATACAGTGTACCTGGTTCTGTATTGCCTTGAATCTTCTTTAGGTCAGTACAGTAGAACTGAGGAGAAAGCATTTCTCAGAGTTTTGTAGCCCACTTCACGTCCGTGCAAACGCGAGGGGCAAGGCCATGCAGCATCAAGCTTTTATTTTCTCAAATGCCTCAAGCAGACGGTGAACTTTCACTACTGTCTGGAACAGGACAAGGATCTACCCTGCCTTCTTGGCACTGCTACCAGTAGTATTGGGAAACAGACTCCTGTGTGTGAAAGTCTCCCTGGGGATGGCTCAGGCAAGATGCTCAACCTTCTCGCAGCTTCAGTTATCTTGTAGAACTTCACCCTGCCATAGGTTATGATACACAGTTCAGCAAGAGCTTCATGAGAAGCATCACTGTAGGAGCATCACTGTACACTTGACAACGAGCAAATGTAAATGCTTTGATTTCTTCTTTGACAGAAGGAGACAAGTTGACCAGAGTCTTCGTGTCAAAGGTGTAAGACCACAATTGTCTCACTTCCACGCATCACTTACAAGAACAAAGTAACAATAATATGTCAATCCACAGTTAGGATTTGTGGTCATGAGATTTGCGATGAGAAGCTGCTCAAACCATTTAAAGTTTATATTCTAAACCTCCTTCCTCAGAACCTCACACCCGTGCCTGTTTCTGATGACATTTCTGGGACATCACCAAGAGCCCATCTTCTGCTTTTTTGGGTTCCACAGCACGTACACTCTTCCCTCTCTCAGCTATATATGTATCCACAGACACCTTTCTCTTGTGTTGTGTCCCCCCCCCAGTATATGTAAGAGACATTTACTGGTCCAATTAAATTTTGTACAAGTCTCAGACAAGATAATTGAAGAGAATTTAAGAGGAAAGCAAACTGGCCTTGGGAGCTATGCCTTCAACTACATTTTTTAGGTGCATTTTAGAGGGTAATTTATACAAACTCTCATTTAATGCAGATGTTCTTTCCTTTTTCAGCCTTCACAGCCTCAAGAATTAATGAAGCACTGAGAAATTTCAGAGACTACCTTGATGTTAATAATTTTAAACCCTTCCTCTGAGGAGCAAGGGCAATTATTTCTACTGTTATTTTGTTGCAGTAGATCTTGTCTTCCAGGTGGAGCCAGCTGCTGGCACAGTTGTGCTCATTCTTTATACCAGAAATGTGAGGAGATTTACTATTGAGAATTTAAAAGGTTTTGGTTCATAAAATCAAAAAAAGTGTACCCCTTTAGATACTTCAGCCCATTATTTGCTCAGTCAGGCAAATCATTCACATAGATTAAGTTGCATAAAAGGCACAGACTCTCTTCTCTGAACAAAGAGATGATGGCACCCAGGTGTTTGGTCTTCTGTTGACACCCACAGCCCTGTGGATTTTCACTTCAGCCCTGCTTTCTAGCTTAGATCTCCTCTCAGATCCTTTAGATCAGCTGTATGGGAAAAGGACTTGTGAAGCTGGAATAATTTACTCATAGCCTCACCATTTAGAGCACTAAGAAGCTTGCTCAAGTACCCCCAAAGCTAAGTTCAAACAGAGTTCAGCATGTCTACACCTAAAAGTAACTCTGTACAATCACCTCTAACTATTGGAATGTATGTGCAACTAGAAGCACGGACTGTTCAAGAAGATTTTTCCTTTATGAAGACATGATATCATGAGATAAAGTACCAGCTGTAAATCATCCTCAGCTGCTGCGTTAGGCATCCGTGTCATGTCTTTGTTGGTGGTCTTTGCTAAGAGACAGAGACTGATCTGGTCCCAGCCTACATCACTTACCCTATTAATCAGGGTCTTAATGACCACGTCAAGTGACATTTGAGCAGAAGTGACCACTATCTAAGTGCCTTCCCATTTCCTGGAGAAGCTGCCTCTTCCTAAGAATGGCTTTGCACCACCTCTGCCTTGCTGCTTCACGCTGCTCATCTCTGCAATCTCCTGCAGTCAGCTGGAGGCTCAGAGCTCTTTGACCTCCTTGATTTTCATTCCTTGGATTTGGTTTGCTAGGGTGCCTTCACAAAGTACTGCATGCCTGCAGTGGTTTCACCTTAATCTGCACTAAATCCCAAATTTAAGCAGATTTTTTAAACCCCACAGCCTGTATCTCCCCTCTGAAAATACTAACAGACTTATTTCTTTTGTTTTAGCTGTTAGGAGATAGGATGTTGCATCTCCTTGCAGAATATGAATTAAATGTATAAACGCTGATTTTTTATTTTCTTTTTTAATAGAAGCTTCAGTATAGGAAAAAAATCTGATTAAATATGCATAAAATGGGGCTTTTTTAATAGCTGGAAAAACTTGTAATGTAACCACAGGGACAAAACACAGGCACCCAGAAGGGAGAAAAACCCCAACATACAACAGCTAATAAAAATACCCCCTTAAAAAGGTAAGTGTATCATCACACTAAGTGTATCATCTACACACTAGCACTTTTCCCAGGCAGGTTTAGCAAATTGCAAGGCAGCAGGTTCCAAGAACAACTATACAGGGAATTTCCGAGACAAAAGTTTAAGTCACAGTTACACAGGTCTTGTCTTCCCTTGTGCTTGGCAAAATTGCCATTAATATTAATGGCAGACAGGCACGCATGGAAAGGAGAGAAACCCCTAATTAGTGTCGTAGCACATGCAACATTCCTAACAGGGAAACCATTTTGTATGCCCTAATTGCACAAAATTGGCAACAAGTTACCGTATGCATCTGTATCAAAGGCTACAGAAGCTCATGAATTCTCCAGTGGTAGGAAAACGTGCCCATACTGCAGAGTTTGGGTGACAAAAGCAGTCTGTACGCACGTTATCCTTGCAACCTCTGCTACCTAAAGCAGCCCGCCGGGGGTTCACTGACCACTGATCCTGCTGCATCCCCCATGTCTCACAGGGAAGCACAAGCACCTGTATTTCCCACCAAAGTAGTGATATTTTTTTCAGCCTTTTTTACTTAAAGAGATCCGACTGATCCATCTCTGCTGATGTGCAGATACTGCAAAACTGCACTAAAACCACGCTGCAGCCTGACAAAGATATCAGAATTGCACTGATTTTGTTGGAGAACGTGGCCTTCTTGCTCTCGTTAGATGAGATTTCTTCAGATAATGACACTGCTACAAATGACAAGAAAAAAACCCATGTGGTTGCAGAAAGCTGTTCAATGTCCAAATCATGCCTGCTACAATTTTCACTAAATACAAAGCATTAAAATTGCTGCAGAAATATTTCTGACTTGAGAAGTGAGAAGAGTTAATATTTTTTTCCTAACTAAAACAAATTTTTCTGCAAGTGAGGTGGTTAAGTGGCATTAGATGAACGGCAATTGTGAGAGTATTTTTACAGAGAAAACCTCTACATTCTTATAACTACCTTTTTAGATTTGTAAATCTTTAAATATCTATTATTTAAGCATCTATGTTTTCCCCTCTTAAAAACATCAGAGCAAATAATTCCTCCAGTAACTCAGTTGACTTCAACAGACCTCATTTTTGCTCCACAGATTCAGAGACAGAAAAATATCTTATTCAACATTTTTTAATTTTTAAACTGGAAAAAGAAAATACTGTGTGAAACATTTTCACCTAAATACTTAATTGGAAGCCAACACAAATAGAAGGCTGGCATCAACCTACTTAACATGCAACATGACTGGCTCACTCTGTATTTTCTTCGCTAAAAATGGAAGTTTCTTTCAAAAAGCAAATTCATTCCTAGACTACTTTTTGTTTGAAGCAGTAGTCTTCATTCTTCAGTCTTCTTCCAAGTCAGAGAATGTGACAGTTTAATCATCTAGGAGCTCAGGTAGCGACAGCGTATCCTCTTCATCAATTACAATAAGATAAATCTGGCCATGTTGTATTTGTGGATAGACTGTTTGGCCCCTAATACTCAATTTGGACGAGTTTAATGTTTCCCTGGCTGGTCTACTGTCATGCCCATCTGTCAGAGTGGCACAGTGCCCACTCACAAGGTAGAATGCCAGTTTCAACCAGAGTATGGATGCTAACCAAAGACCTGTTTAGGGGGAAAGCCTACTGGATGTAGCTAATGACACCTTATTTACAGGGATCCTCCTGGTGTCAAGCAGTGCCAAATTAAGAACACATGCTACATTACAAGGATCACATCTGTTAACAAATATTGGCACTTTGTCACTGGCATCTGCCTCTTTTGTTAATTTGCTGCGGTAGTGAAAAGGCTGCCTCAGAAGAAGAGGTGTTCAGGCCACGTCCCACCAGCATAATCACAGATTTACTCACCAAGAATTTCCCAATAACAGGCCAAAGTCTGTCAATGTTACCTCTGTGCACATCTCTTCCCGGGGGTCAATGATGACCTGTAAAAAGCTGTGAAAAGATAGAACTCTAATACCTATTCAAATGAGCTTTTTCATGTATTTGAGAGTTTATTAAGCCTATTGTCATCCTGTCAGCAACAAGAGGAACATGATTTCAGAAAACAGAGTGACAGATGATAAAAAGGGGATGAAACAAGTGTTGTATATTCTTGGTACAGCTGAGATTGCAATCTAAATAAAAGAATTAAATATCTCAGCCCAAACAAAACCACAAAACCAGAGAGTACCAAACATCATGTTCTTTGGAACTTTGCTGTTCTGGCGAGTTGGGTTTTGCCTTTTTTTTTAAGTGCTGAACAGTGTGGCTGTATTAAGACACAGCATGGGGCAGTAGTTAAAGGCCTCTGTATTGAAGTCCTGTGATGACAACCACTTCCATTTTCAGATTGTCTCCTGCTTCCACCATAACAACAACAAACTGGAGTATGTTCACTGCTTATAACTACCACTGTAATCCCTGCCAGAGCCTGGCCTCACAGTCCTGAGAGAGCAGTTTGCCATGAGTCACACCATGGATAGTAAGTCCAGAAGCTGCCAGTTCTTGCCAGCAGTCTCAGTGGTGCTCTCTATGGCTGGTGAGGAAGGAGGTGGGCTGGATCCCCATCCAAGCAGCTGGGAACAAGAGCACTAGGGTCTCCTTCCTATTGGGAGCTGCTACCTCACCTCCTGCTTTGCTGGTTGGAAGGCAATGGGATCTGCACTCCAAGCAAGTCTCTCCCTTAATCCAGGTGAAAGAAAGGAAAGCATAAAGGATGCAACATGAGGGTGAGACTGGGGGATGCTACTGTCTCCTATCTTCTGGGGCACAGAGGCAACCAATTACAGAGATCACCAGCATTCAAGCCTGGTGTAAAGGTATCGTGGTAGATATAGCAGAAGCATGACACCTGTACGAATCTCCTTTCAAGTATCTCACCTTGCTGAAGGGACCAGGACTCTACTCTCTTTGCTTTGCTGATGAGGTATCAATTCCTGGCTGACCACACTGCAGTATGGTACATCACTACGGGCGAATTCCAATAGGACAGGAACTCAGTTGGATTGAGTTATTTGGTACGAAGCAACTTTCAGTAGAGGCAGCTTAAAGGGCTAGCTGAATTGTCTTGAACAGGTACCAAGAACATAAATCCTGAAAAATCTCTTTTGTGTTGGCTCTAGAAAGGAGAAACTACATTTACACCCTCCTAGGACATCAAAGGCCTGGGAACAGAATGATGCTATTGGGAATAAAATGAAGTGTTTTTACCCCTTAGTCAGATGCAACTATTGTTCAATAAATCTCTGTCCAAGTACCACCACAAGGTATTACTATTTAGTTCACATCCTTGGTGCTGAACAATCTTGCTCTAGCTCTTCTCTCTGGAATGAGTTTCCTTTGGCTGCTATGCTCATTTGGTTACACCAACCAACCAAGCAAGCTAGCATCGGTATTGTGAGCTGGTTGCATTTTAGTACAGTTAATTTCAGTAGCATTAACAAAGAAGGCACAGTGCTCCTCAGGAAGCACTGAAGATAAGATGGCATAAAAGGTGTTTTCCTGTGCTATTACAACAGCTGCCTCATATCTCATCAGTAAGCACTGATCTTTGTGGAGGTTCACCTTTAGGCTTCAGAGGGAGCTAGATGAACCATTTAAAATGAAATGAAGGCACAGGGCTGTGTGCCTGGGCATTTGGTGTACATGTAGAAATGACTCTCTCCTAGTACCATGAAGCAGATGTTTTTGTATGTTCTTACCAAGATTAAAACATAAAGCAAATGGTTTTTCTTCCTCCTGCTGCATGAAGACCACACAAGCACTGAGCTGACTATACCGCGTCTCACTCACCAGCCAGCAACAGTTTAATCATCCAGGATAGACAAAAAGGGACTGAAGATTTTGTTGAATGACCCCAAGAAGTTACAGTTACCAGGGCTGTTACAGATAGTTCCTTCCTCTTCATTTACAGCAGCACATCTTGAGCAGAGGTATCACTTTGCTAGATTGAAACACTCAGTTAGGACAGAAGCAGCAGATATCTGACACTACAAGTAACTCAGGAGAGTTCCCCAAGCATCTCCTAAGAAGTTGTGAGCCCATACACCTGCAAAGCTTTGAGACAAACAGGAACACATTAAGAGCGACATTTAACAACATTTTTTAAAAAAAATACATACCAATTGATTTGTCTGGAAGGCCTGAATGAAGTTTAGCTTGTGACAATCTATTCCAGTAAAAAATAACTTAGCCATGATACTGGAGACATCACGTTCCAGCTTGGCTGGTGGACTTATTTTACTGCAAGTCTTGAAGCACCAAATGACATTTGTGCTAATGTCATAAAAGGAAAATGTTTAACTGCCTCCTGGATTTAAGCGGCATGTGAAAGATCTAATTCTAAAGATAACAATAGTGATATTCCATTTATACATCTCCTGTCATCCAAATTAATCCTCCTGTTTTGCTAACCATACAGGGATATCCTTAACCATAAAGCTGCACTCAGTACTGGAAGCTAGCGACTTAAAACTGGAACTAAGAATTTCATGCACTCGGCAGCCAGCGTTGGATCTACAATAGGCACAACGGGATTAACCACAGCTCAGCTCTGAGCCAGGTGTGTCCCTGGCACGTTTGTTACGTCCGAGTACACGTAGTCTCAGGATCCAACTTTACACCTTGCCCACGCAGACAGCAATCCCAGCAAAACTACCGTTTACAAAGAGTTCACCCCAAGTTAACACTGTTAAACGTGGTAACAAAGTGAAGGCTGTTGAACCACCAGAGCATTTCCCAACCCATGGAATGGTTCCAGTATGAGCCCTGGTCATACCTGCTTCTCGTTCAGCAGGGAAATGCACTGAAGTCACTGTTAAAAGTGACATATGTGGCTGTGGAGTCCAGGTTACACCACTTAATTTTAGACAGACCTGAATTAGATGTCTCCTCGCTCGAATGCTTTCTCCAGAAGATGCACACCTCCAGAAGGCAGTTCAAGTCTTAGGTCAGTTCAACTGCCCTTTTTAACAATCTCTCCCTCCCCCTCCACTAGAGAGAAAGCCAAGGGTGACACAGTCTCCTCAGATAGATCCTTAATGCTTGGTGGCAGGAGTCACTTTTCATTTGATGCACCTAGTTCAGAGACACAAAATGGCATTTCTTGTCTAGTGTTGAATTAGAAAATACCTCCTTTTCTAACCCTAAATGCCAAATCACACCTCTTTAAAGGGTTCCTGTCTGGTCACTCAATCCAGGTAGGCTGTCTCCCGGCCATTTGCATCCCTGGCATTGAGAAGGCTGCATGAAGCTGTTAGCCTGTTTGAGATGCCTGAAAGCCCTGGCAAACATTGCAAACCGATTATCATCAAAGAACTGACACCAGCACAAGAGAAAGTTTTGCCTCTAGTACCATGACAAGACTCCACAGGTGCCCAGCCATACAGGCCAACTGAGACTCCACAGCAATGAGATCTTTGCTGAATAAAGTAATAATGCTGACAGGATTGCTGGAAAAGCAGTAGTAATAGAAAGAAATAATAAAAGAGAAGGGCTAATAGAAAAGTGAGCCCATTCATTCATGTTTTATTCTTTTACAGTAATATAAGAATTTAAAATATTAATTTACATACATTTAAAAGGCTAAGGATAGAAAATAGAGGCTGCAGGGTGTGATTTCTACAAACCTGAAATAATATATCCATCTAAACCCAATTCATATTTATTAGTGGAATAAATCCTTAAAATTCTTTCAAAAAGTCTCATCAGGCCCAACAATGTTCCAGGTTGCAGCCCACCAAATAGAACTGGAAACTTATGTCAGAGAACATGGTTAGAAGTGCTATGGAAGTCATCTACATGTATTTTCTTCACTTCTGTGGAAAAAAAAAGCCAGATTTTAAACATTTTATCAAATGCTGCCCTCTAGTGAGCAGATGTTTTTCACAGGAACACAAACTACAGCACTTGTATGGTCTAAATGAAAAACCCAACTAAATTAACCAAAGTATATACCAAATGAGACAAAGGAGTCAAAGGAGATGCCTGGATCATCAGCAGCAATTCTTACATTGTTATATTACTGTTGGTGATGCTCCCCCCCTCACCACTATTTTATAAGCACCTGAATTCAGCCCATTTAGCCATTACAGTATTTTCCTCCTCTTCCCATCTCCAGCATCTTTCCATATTGTAAACTTCCATCGCACACACATTTTGTATGCTCAAGCTTTAAAGGTATGTTTCATCATTCCTGAGACTCTCCATCATCATCCATGTAGCCCGTTCAGAATTAAATTCTGAATGTTAAATTAGCCTGCAAAATAACAGAGTTCAATGGCATTGCATAGATACCTGAAAATGTGTAAGGGAATAAAAAGAGCAGTGAAAAACATCTACCACCATGCTGGCTTCATACTACTCTTTCTTCTTTTCTCATGAAAGGAACATCTCCCATCTTTCACTCGCTTACACAAAATTTTCCGCTTCTTACCAATCGATGAAAAGAACTGCTCTGACAAACAGAAAAAAGCCTGGAAATTGTCATAAATTACAGGTATAATTTAAAAAAAAAAAACAAACACACACAAAACTAAGCCTCTCCAGCTCCCACAGTAGCATGCATTTAATAGATTCCAACCTGTTAATGTTTACACTAGCTCAATATTTTAATAGTATTGGTTTTATTTCTCCATCAAGTAGCAATTTCACCCATTAAGGTAGAATTAGTTGCCTTATAGTTTACGAGTAGTGCATTTAAGTAGAGGGGTTTGTTTTTCATGGGATAATTTTCTTTTAAGTGCCCACTGGTAATGTGCTCTAACGCTCAGCTTTCCTACTTTTGCATACTGCATATGCTAAACAAGTTCTCTCAGCAATAAAACAAAACCCCATTGCTAAGCACTGAAGTCCCAAAGATCCTGTGTAAGGGGGTCATAAGGAAACATTTCTTTAAGGCTGTACCCCCCAGTAATTGCTTGGAAAATAGAATACTTGTGTTTGATTAAAGGTATATGAAACATAACACATAACATTAAAAATTGCTTTTACAGTCACCGCTACCAAACAGATTGTCTGCTACAGCAGGTAGGCTGTCATAAGAGTTAGTTGGAAGCATCATCCTTCAATCCATCTTAGTAATACACGGATTCATAAGATGGAAGGAATCAGCATTCTATGCATGGGAAACAGCCACATCTTGTCAGCTGCTGGAGTATTTTTCTTTTTTTTTTTTTTCTTCCAGACTATCAAGACACCTGAAGATTTTTCACTGCAAAGTAAAAACAATGCCAAGGAATGGCAAGACTTCAGAAGAGCCAGCCAACCTAAGGTCATCCAGTTCTTGGGTGGCTACACTCATACAGTTTTGAGAAGCTTGGCTTTTGGAAGATGCTTGGCACTTACCTTTTAAAAATAGTCTCCTTCCAAGCTTCTCAAATTAAACACTACACAAGAGAGATGGGTGACAACAGGGCACATTTTTGAAAGTCCTCTGATTTTATCTTTATACTTACACCTGAAAAAGCCAGAAATGGGGAGGGTACCACAAAAAATCCCAAACAAACTCAAACCACACTGGGAGAAAAAGAAAGTGATATTTAAGGAAACAGAAAACCTGAGTTTTGATTCATATTATTTCTTTCAAAATATATATCACTACCAAATAGAATTATCTTCTAGGTGTATCAAAAATCAGGGCTTTATATCATGTAAATAGCTATTGAAGGTGCTGTACAGAAATGCTGCACTGACAGTGTCTGTTCATTCATAACCTGATGGGTCACTTAGTCCTTAGACCTCTGACGTGACTCCACTGAGGGGATTTTTCATGGGAGTATGCAGGAACATAGCTGCATGACTGGAATTAAAGCCAGCAGGAGATAAAAGAGAAAACATAGACCAATATGCTATCCAAATACAGAAAATTCTCTAAGAGTGCAAAGCAAGCGCAGGAATAATTTTCAGTTTTGAGAGAAGATTGCTTTTGCCTTCTAGACAAGCCAGCTTTCACTAACAGTCTTTCCCCAAAATGACAGTTTGCTGACTCTCTAGCCAGGATGCAAGGGACAAACATGGCTGGATGGATCATTAGCTCTGCTTCAGAAAGACTTAGTACTGGTAGGGAGAGTGAGGAAAACACTGATCCATTGCTCTCCAAACACCCACTAAAAGGAATCCGTAGACTGCACTGTAGACTTAAACAGACTTAATTATGGCAGATGAAGATTAATGAACTCCATAATTTGTGTAATGAGGAAAGTACTGGCATTCTACACAGTGAAGCAAATCCGAATAAACAGGGCTTTGCTCTTGCAGAAAGACCCAATGCTGAGGGATGGGATGGAACGGGCTCTGGCTGCATCTTACCCACCTCAGCAGCTGGGTACAACTTAAGCAACACAACATGCATGGCAACTAATCCCTAGTGCCAGTTCTTGTGATTTTATTCCAAATTACACTAGTTTTAGATAAATTCTAGCCTGTGGATCTCTGTCATCACGTAGGGGTCATACAGAGACTGAATCAGTGCTGAAACAAGGGATGTTCTGGAAATGATTCTGCCCAGTTTGTGAAACAGCTTGTTAAAATCTGCCTCCAGCGATCTACAACCCCCATGTCACTGTTCTGTCTGTTACCCAAGCTGTGTGACTTACACATAACTTCTGCCATTCCCCCCTGCCCAGTCAGGCATGGATCTGCCACCACCCATGAAACTTATTGCCATTAGTTTGACAGTGAGGCCCTGGGCAGAATCATGCAGCCAACTCTGATACCCACCCTAGAGCACAGAGAGCTGCAGAAAAAGCTGGAGAGCAGGGGCTCCTCAGTCCTCTGCCCTTCCTGCACACTTTGTTTCCCACCTGACTAACACAAAGGTTACAACCCCAGCTTGTGCTGGGCTTCTGTGCTAGCTAGACACCTGCTGATTCCATGATCTCCCTGTCCACAGTAACTGCACTGGAGTTAGAGAGATTTGGGGTTTTTTTTGCCTTCCTGAATGACACCAATTGCAAGTCATATCACTGCTCACAGAAAGACTAATTAGAGTTAACTGAGGAAGTTCCTATCCTACAACCAGGCATTCAGGTGCTTCGTGTATTTCAAAGGAGCACATGACAACAGTGCTGTATGCAGTCTAACTAAACTGGGTTAAATTCACAGTAGCAACCATAAAGTAGATTCACTTTTCTGAACATTTCCTTGAGGGTGTCAAATGGAACACTTCTCCACCTGTACAAAGACAGATTCCATCTTGACAGCTCTGCAGCACAACCCAGATGAGGTTGAGAGAACGATCTTCCTCCAAGATCTACTGTGCACCCAAATTGCACATCCCAAACCTTCTGAATTTCCTATCTACTCAACACTTCCTAAGCTGTTTATCCCTGTAAACACTGCAAATAAAACTTTGCAATCCACACCAATCTGAGGAAAGAGAGGCCAAAGCAAAGGTTAAATTCCACCTCTCAAATATTTGTGTTAGAGATACAAAGTACATCAAAATTTCTTTTTTGTATGCCATCTTCAAGTTTGTTGGCAAAAAATAAAATCCACTGTGCCGTTAGCTAGTGAAGACTTGATCATCCCTCCTCATATGGTGGATTTCCAGTAATGGCACACGTAGGCAGGCACCTTACACAATTCATTGCTGGCTTCGTGCTTCCACATCTGCTCAGCTGCTGTTTGCTGCCTACTGTTTGCAATGGGAATCTGTAAGCCTCACAACCAGCAGCATTCCAGCAGGCACTGTACATACCTGGCATAATTTAGAGCAGAGCTCCTCCCCTTATTTAGGGTCATATGCTTCTCTTCATCTTAGATGAATCAACTCTATTCAGACTTGGCTTTAGGTTGCACAGATGAAATGCATTTGTACATATGTGCACACGGGAGTGTTTAAAATGTACAGCTAAGTCATGTAAAAATCCTGCATAAAGCTATTTTCTCCTGCAAAAGGATATCTAAATAATAGTAATGCTAATATCTATTTAGGGAAATACTGAGGTAGTAAAATCATCACTGTAAAAGAGCTACGGTGTACCCAATTCTACTTCCCATTGGAAGAGTGACAAAATTCCCCTTGAGTTCAGGGGAAGAAACCAACATCTACAAAGCCATTGCCTGACAGATACACCCTGTTATTATTTTGCAATTAAAAATATAAATAATATGAAAAGAGCAACAGACTCTTCCTTCTTAGCTCTGCTTATTAGTCCCCATTGTTTTCTGTGACCTGTCATGAAAATGAAAGTTTTTAAAGCCAATAGCTGTATGTTGACTGTTGTCCCACTTTTATCAAAGACAAATACAGGTCTGTTTGAAAATTTACTTAAAAAATGCTCCCAGGTTAAGACCTTGTATGCCAAGTTTCAGCCCAATGTGAATTTTTATGGCCGAGTTATAAACCCTTGAAAATAGGAAACTAATACTACAAGGATTTAAAATAATAGAAAATGTTTCACATAATATAAATCTATAAGCAGAGTATTATATTTAAGTCTTAATATCTACATAGTTGGATTATCTTACATCTTGACAATCATACTAAGTAATCTTGCCTCCTTTCCCCTTCCTTTGATTCAGTGTTTCATTCTTATGCATTAACAATGCTCTGGGCCATAAAATACTGTATTAATATTAGTTTGTCACAGTAGACTAAATTTAGAACAACTCATTAATATGGGAGAGTAAAAGGCATTCTGCCAGGAGTGTGACTGACTCCATAAGCTCTTAAGGCTATAAGTTATGCAGATATGCCACTTGAACTAGAGAGCTAGCAATTCTTTTTGTTACTAATAAGAGATTCTATCAGTTGAAGCCGATTCTATTTCTAATTAAGAAATGGGGAAAAAGGCAATTTTACCATTGGATGTATCTCTAATGCGTAGCTGGAATAAGCCATGCACCATCTTTCTCTGCTTCCTGGTCGGATAGGATTAGTGGCACTTGCATAGAATGAATTTTCCCCTGCAGTATACAAGGGAAAAAAATTAAAATAAAACAAACTCCACTGTAATGTTTTCCTTGGTAGAGTCATAATCTGTGTATCTAGAAGAAAGTCCAGCAATCAGAGCTGTTTCAAAACAAATCTTGTAATGTTTAGAATTGCCCCAGTGAAGAAAGTTTTCATTTTTCACAAATACAGTCTTTCATTCGTATAGTTTCATGCCAGTAATGCCTTCTCAAAGGTTGTCAAATATTAATTTTTTTAAATTTAGTCCCTTGCTAAGCTACAAATATTCATGTTTAACACCAAGTAGCAGTTCAGGGGCTGACAACAGTATGTACCTTTTGAATGATGCATAGAAAGCAGCAGTTAGCACAAAGACAAAGCCACCAGATTGGTCTCAGGGAAACCCAGTGTCTGAATTTTTCATGATTCCTCTAGCACTTAAAGAATAAGAAACTGGCTACTACTGTTGGGAGATCAGCATTGTGAAGGTCAGAGCCCAAAAACATGCAAGTGAATCAGGTTTTGCCTGGGGAAAGTGAAAAGGGATTTAAGCTGCTTAAGAGAATTATAAAGATTTTTTTTTTTTTAAATGTATTTTACAAACACGGTAGTAGCTAAACAATAGCTATAAAAATGAGGAGAAAAATCATATCCAGCTACTATTCAACATACACTTCTAAGTCTCGAAAGACAAAGACCTTTTCTTTATGTCCGAAGGCTTAAAACTTCCAGAGATCATTCTCTCTCTTGTAGACTTCCCATTGCTCTTCTTCTGCCTTTTAAGAACTGCAGCTACTTCAGAAGAAAATTGATAAAGGGGAAGTGTAAAATAAATTCAATAATTTATCTATGCTTACAAAAATCTAACTGCACTAAAGTGATGTCTTAATTACTCCACAGACCACCAGCTTGTTTATTTTCCACGGCAGACAAACTTTACTTGATCTCATAATTATTTCTAGAAAGTATTAATTGATTTGGGGGGTGGGAGGAAATAACATAAATTCCTCAGAAAAATATTATCCTGTTTAAGCAACTGATAGCTTCACCTGTCACCATCTAGTTAAGCTCTTAATGAGTTATTTTCTATTCTTGGTCACATCTGATTTTTTTTTAATATAAGTCCCTTTGAACAGCTGGGAGTTACAGCATCCTTTGATCACAGCATTCTGAATGTTCAGTCAAAATGAGGACATTTTTGTCCTTACTTGGGCTATTTTCACAAGTGTATTTCTTCAAGTATGTTTTTGGGCATCACTTTGCAGGCATACAAGGAAGCTGAACAATTAATGTATACATTTTTACATAAATGTTTATAAATTTAGTAAGGGAGAAAGCTTTGCCACAAGAAACCTCAGCTCTTTTGAAGGCAGTTTTCTAATGATGACCCTTGGCATGCTAGCCCACATGGGATTCCTCTGAGAAGAGTCTGATGAAAATTAGTCTATTCTCATTTCAAACAGAATTTTGCTGAAGTCCTGATCAGAGCATCAGCATGGAGTCCAGGGAGACAACACACGCTACTTGATTCACTCCGCAGCCTCCCTCTCCTGGTAATTGTTGCAGGAACACATAGTGACAAGACTATAGGATGTGAGGGGTCTGGATGTACTCAGGCTGTTACTCTCTGTTTAAAGATTTAAACCATCAGGGTATGATAAGGCTTTTTGATGTTCATTGAACATGGAGCTTGGGTACAGAAGAAGGGGAAAGGGCTTCACCGGAAGGCAATCATCTTTCAGAGCCACAGTAAGACTGAGAGAAGTGGGAAAATCTCAGTCTCAGCATAGACATGGAACAAAGGGAGATGAAAGGGCTAGGGTGAAGAAGGGGCCAGATCTGGCTGTGAGGCAGAACTTGCACTAAAAGAGAGTTCGATGCCTTAAAAAGCAGAAAAAACATTTAGTGTTCTTGCTCCATTAACATACACTTTTGGCTAAATTTTAACTATTCTGCACATTTTTTACAGTTTATGTTGACACTAGGTTTAAACAATGCCTCTGGCTTATTTTGAAATTATTTAATGAATGTACTTTGTCAGATGAACATCATTTCCTAATTATACAGAAAAGTATTAAATGATGAGCTATTTTAAAAGAGTGGATACAATCTTTTCTTTCCTAAGGGACAATCTGAAACCAGGCTGGTGCCATACACTGCCGCGGAACACTCATGATGTTGGGGTGGGTGGCAGACACTGAAATTTTCCTTGGCTTTGCAAAATGAGATCTCTAGCTAAGCATCAACACAAGCACGGAGAGAGAACACATGGCCAGATAAGGCTGATACGCCGCTGTTTCATCACCCAGGAAGGAACGACTATTTCCAAGGATAATTAAGGGCCTAATCCTGCACCATGAATGGCAATGAGCACTTTTGACTCTCATTAGCTTTAAAGGGAGATGAGAGGAATCAGTAGGTCACAGGATCAGGCTCTAAAATGAAAGAGAGATTTGAAGGAGTCGCCTGCACAATTTTATACACCAGGAGGAGGAGAAAGGCAGTTTGATCTGAGCATCACTTCTATGCTCTGGGAGTTTCACAGCACCTCCACTGTACAGCACTAATTTTGTAAGTCCAATAGGCATTTGCCAGTATTAGCTGCTCTGAAATGAGAGAAGGTAAAGGATTCACACAGAAAGCTGAGTGTTAAGCTGATCAAAGTTGGAGATACAGGGATTTATATGCACCTTTCTAGCTAAGAAACACTATCTGCTTTTTTAGACTAATCTCAACGGGCCAAATTTATCCCGATGTAACTCAAAGCATATCAGAAGAATTACTGCAGAGATAAAGTGGACCCAGTCTCTCTGTGATGTTATTTATAATCTGTATGTTTTGCTCTATAATAGTATATATAGTTAGAGGGCTGCCTGGCTGCAGACACTTACAAGGCTGGAAAAGTCTGTTGACTTCAGCAAAGCTAATTCTGAGTTTGATGAAGGAGATTCACATCAAAGTAGTAACAAGGGCTATTCCTATATATTCACTGATGTTCTTAACTTGGCATTAAGAGCTGTATTAATACTCACATTCTGCATTCTCCTTCAAATCTGAAGTCTGACATCCTTTTTCTAAGAGCTAAACGCCTTATACACATCTGTTGTGAAACAACTCAGTCCTGCAGTGTGCACTGTGAACAGTCTGCGTCTCTCCAAGTGATTCGTCCATACGTTTGGAATCCAAGGTTGGCATTTTCAGAAGCATTTAAGAGATTAAGTCTGTAAGTCCTACTGAAAGTCAACAAGACATCTCTTTCTAAACCAGGTAGGTTTTCTGGATGTTAGATCTACTGCGTTTCAGCAAGAGTTGGCTGCCTCCCAGCTAAGGCTTTGAAAAATCTAGCCAACAAAATAACACTGCCACAAAGTCAACACACAGGTTGTGTAGATGGAGTCTGTGTGATCAGCCTACTTGAAAAATGGTAAGATCTCTAAAAAGTGACTCCTCTCTATCCAGGAGCCTCCCTAGGTTACTAGGTAGTGCACAGATCCCCATATGCCAGCCTAGATAAGGCCCACTCTATTGGCCACTCTACTGGCCAACTTCCACTGAGAAAGGAATGAGACTTTCTTATCCAGGAGGTATGTGTCCAAATTTGTCTGCCATATTCTATGATGACTTGGTATGAAAATTTTTCTTCCTTCTGCAAAAGGACGTATGTCCATCTGCTGTCATTATTTTGAATGGCATGAACAGAACAGTAAACCCAAGTACCTTACAGGAAGCTACAGATAAGACCAGAAGATGCTACTTTGCCTTCCAAGTCTCTGTAGTCATATTTGATGCAGTGTTTATATAAACAGCAGTTGCAGGAAACAGACGTTGAAGAACAATTTTTTTTTTTAAATGGAAAAATGTATTCCTTTTCTTTCATTTCCTTTAGTTGCTGCCACACAACATATTCATCTGCAGCCATCAAAGAAATTATGCATAGAACAGTAGCTCACCCAAACCCCTGTGGCTTCAGCCGACACTTTAGAAGCTGGGATCCAAAACACAGTCCCAGACCATGGATGTCCTAGTTTTGTCATACAATGCTCCTTCCTCAGAGAAGTTAAAAAACACAACTTTGTGTGAACTGACAACCAACAGCACTGAAAACAGCCAAAGTTTGCGTGATCCACTGCAACCACCACGGGTACAAAATTTATAGGAACCAAAAAAGCCACAGTGGGATTGACAACTTCAGCCCCTGGCTGAAGGAAGCAAGTTCTAGAAACAGAAATTTAACCTGATTTCTTGTGACACAGTCAATTGTGGAATAAGTGCTGTAATAGACACATATTGCAACAAGAACAAAAATTGCACCAGTTGCTTTTATGTTATTATACTTCTGGGTGCTCTCACAAAAACTTTCCCCAGAAAATCAATAAAGCAGATTGTGCCCAGCAGTCACCCATTACAGAATTGAATCCATATGCCAACACGAAACAATGAAGAAAACAAAACTAACAAGGGATCCATTTGGCTTTGTTTGACTTTGCCTGCCAGAGAATGAGAATGCAAGGCTGGGTGTAATTTAATGCAAACCTTGGCCTATCCTGGTCATGCATATGACTGACCCTCGGGGCAAGACCATCAATTTTCTATTAAAGATCAGAGAGTTGACATATCAAAGTCAACATCTAGCTGAATAACTGCAGTAACTTGATAATAATTCTTTTGTGGATTTCAGAGTGGCTTTTCGGTAAAGTATCAGAAAGGTAGCAGTTTTCAATCCTGACCCAACAAGATCTGAATATGAAATAAAGGATTTGAGCTTGATCTCCCCATGATGTGAGGATGAATGTTCTGGTAAATGTTAACTTAGTGCTCTGAATAGCTCAGTAATAGATGGGTTTAGGTGGTAATAGGTTTAAAATGTCAACTTATTGAATAATAATTTCATGTTGTACAAATACTACGTGTAAGAAGGGATTTGTTTTGCAAATTTTGAAATAAATGAATGGATTTGTGATGTCCTTCACTGTTCTGGTCAGAATGTTATACAAGAACAGAAATTAGTTTTGCTTCAATAATACCCCTCATTGTTTCCCTGTATTATTCTGAGTATGTGTCATAACTCATGAGTCTTGTTTACTCCTTGCACTTAAGTAGTTTGATGTACGCTTTGCCCCCCCATGACAAGAATCACAATTATTCATTGTGGAAACAAATAGTAAGATCAAAGAAAAAAAAAATCTTAACAGATTTTTCGCAAAACTCTGCCACCCAAACTAAAGAGGGACAGCATCAAAACATCATTCCATCACTTACACCCAAACAATTGCCACTGAACTCCTAGTGAAGCAAGCTCCAGCACAAGCACCGGCTTCAGAAGCGATGACAACCCAGTGCTGCCTGACTGCTAACACATGGATGGAAGAATTCAAGCTGCTCCTTTTTTAACACCACACTATTTCAGCCATTGCCTCCTGTCTGGGCACTGATGTTAAGCAACCTGTAGAGCGCTGTTAGCGTACTTGGGAAGCTGATGCCAAGCAATTGACCATATGGCATTTCAGACTATAAAGGCATTCTGGGGGCTTTATTATTTTTTAATCATGTTTTCCATTACTTATTGTCAGCTTGCTTCCATCCAAATCTTGCACTGAGCTGCCGTCCATGTACACTTGCACACTTACATAACTGATACTCATTTTAGCTTGTGTAAATTTTAATCCACTACACTTAAATTGATACCAAATTCCCTGTGGTTGAATCCTAGGCAGGTTTGTTTTACCAGCCAACCATGAAACCACTAGTTGATCTTTTAACTTCTTAATCAAGAACCAAAAGGCACAAACTGAGCCCAAACTGTTGTTCAGAAACTCATTATTTATGAATCAGGAAGAGATAAGATCACGAGGAGAGTTAGCTAAGCTTAGCTATGCCTTCTATTTGCTCTTGTTGAGCACCAATAGCTGTGTGGCTCATTCCCCAGCAAGAACCTATGCAGCTCAAAGCCCCATCTTCCCAACCTGCTGGGGCCCTGGCAGTATCACCTGCTGTACTCGATTATTCCATGGCCTATTTTGCACAAGCACTTTCATGAATTCAGATTTATTTGAATCTCCCAAAGAAGCACAGGACTTTACAGGACTGGGCAAATAACCCTGTCAAAATTTCAGATAGGGAGTCAAACTTCAGACAGTCAAGTGATTAGGGCACATCTCAGTTCAGCATGATGCAGTTCTTTGCTTCTCGATTCCAAATTGTTGAGTAGCATAGCCACAAGGTTACATATGTTTTGAGTAGCTGTGGACAAAGTGATTCCATCGAAATGGTATTATGTTGAAAGAACCAAGAGCCTACATTCCTGAGGAGATGTGCCCCAACCACTCCTCTGTGGAAGTAGTAGCTTGAAAGGTAGACCCTGCTGGGAGACACAAAGGTTGGGAGCATCCTGTCATTTCTATGGAAACCGGCTCTGGTACCATAAAACAAAAGGTGATGATTTCTGTATTAGATCAGGCACAAAGCAGAGGGGAGAGGCTGGGCTAGAGAAAGCAGTTCTTCACTCTTACACAACTATCTTACAGAACAATATAGAGATTACAGGAAATCATAAGCCAAGTAAACTGCTTTTTGCATAACTATTTTCCGCTTACAAGGCTGCCTCAAGGCAAAAGTTGCTCTTTAAACAGAATTTGATTTTAAGGGCAAATTTAAAATTATAATTAGCTGCAACGAGCAGCCAAACCCAGAGGGAGGGCTGCATTGAGGTCCTAAGTACAGTTTCTCATGGTCTGGCAGCATCTTCAGGAGCCCCCATCTTGTCACCTGTCCCTCCAGATAGCTTGTGGGTCACGGACAGGGGAACTCCTGCACTCCTAGGAGGTAAGAGAAGTGGAGCCGAGGACTGGTTGAAAATGAGTACCTAAAGAAAGCAAGTTAAAAGCTGATCACATAGGTGACTAACCTCGAAGAAACTAGCAGCACAGAGTTACTTGAAAAGTTACCAGGCTGAACCCCCACAACTCATGCTTCAGCTTTGCCTGGAATCTCCTTAAGTCAATTCATACATATAGCACTTCAAACTGGAGGGAAAAAAAATCTCCAGTGGTGTGCAGTAAACAGGAATCCCAGACAAGCAAGTCAAAATTCTCTGTGCTAGTGGTGCTGAGGACCCTGCTCACTCTTGGCTCTCCACTGACTTTATTACCTCTTATGAGCACAAGATGGCTTAAATTTTTATCCAAAATGATTGTCTATGTGGAAGAAGTTCAAGAGGAGATCATTAAAAATAAAAAAAAAAACACAAACAAACCAGAAAAAAAAAAAATCAGCTTTCTTCAAGAATAAAAAAATACCTCTTTCAAAATCTACAGCTCCCTAATTTGATCTAAAACTGTGATGGTTACAACTTCCATTGGAGCCTCACTTGGAAACATAAAAGCATTAATAATATTTCTCTTAACAGCACCATCAGCAAAATCTTTTTCTCCAGACTCTCTGCCTGCTCTAACAGAGCAGTTTGGCCAGGGATCATAAATTGGCTTCCTGAATCCACCACTATCCTCCATGTAAACACAACCTGTAAGAGCACCCAGCTCCCCTCAGGTAGCTGGCCTGTGGCTAAAGCAGTTACTGCCTTCATATTCGGACAAAGGCTTCCTTTCTCACTCCACAACAGAAAATCCAAACGTTCAGATCTTCCACAAAAAGAGCTAAACTGGTATTACTGGTGGAAAGCAAGCAAAAGTTTCTCCTTCTTTCCTTAAACACATGGAAGTCAAGTTCCTAGACAGATACTACCACTGAAGAGTCAGGCTAGTGGAAATGCTAGGCCACAGTAAGCTGAATAGCTGTCAAGGTTTAGGGTCAGGGCAGCCCAATAGACCTGTGACAGATGCTCTCTGTTAATCCTGCTCCCACCCCAAAGGGAAAGGGAATCAGGGAGAGATATTTATCTAAGCAAGCTAGAACAGCTTTAATGAAAATAATAATGGCTAGATGCTGGACACTGAAGAAAAGAGCTTGGCCTTAATGATCCCTCAGCTTTATACTGAATATGTCATGTATGGGCTGGAATCCATTGCTTGTCAGTTTAAGGTCACCTGTCTGGGCTGCTCCTTCCCACAGGCACAGCCTTTTACTTTCTGCACCCCCAACATGATACACAAGGTTTAGCAGTGACCTTGGTCTGCACACCAATCCTTGGTAGTAACTCTAAACATCACTGCTGGAAACAGACACTCTGTGAAAACATGCTGCAAACTTCAGAAAACAAAGTCAGAAGAGATTGAGCTGAGTAAAAATCACTGAACAGAATTGTTCTGTTCTAACTCAAACCAGGACAATAGCTTGACTTGGAGCAGCTGGTGGGTGAGCCTTGGGGCAGGGGTGGCAAACAAACATGACTGAAACTTTTTGAAGTTGTCACATTAACCTCTGAAATAGCCCTAACAGGCTTCAAATCTGAAAAGAACTCCAGCTTTAGGAGTAGATTCTGAGAGCCCCAAGCAAAGGGCAAAGAAGTAGTTAACTGACAAAGACTAAATTAACTGAAGCTTTCTCTACCAGAATGAAAGCAGGCATGAAGCAGGCATCTGGATGCTGAAGAAGTGCTTTGCAGGAATACCTTCCCTGCAGTCAAAGACTGCTCTGGCAACTCACCCTAAAGTTTGCACTTTCTACAGAAGAGGGGATCTTAAGGCACAATGCTGTGTCATTACCCAAGGATCAATACTGCTCAAAGAATTATCAGCCAAAGTTAGAAAAACCTATCCCTCCATTGACAAGAACACCTGGACAGTAGGATCTGCCTTGGAATAGAATCTTTCATATAACTGTTTAGCTACTGTGCAAAAAATAGAGACCATAGAAGGAGGGAAATCAAATTCACATCATCATCCAGTCACAGCATTAGCTCCTCCGTAGAACAGTTCTGCTTTAGTTTTTCATGTCAGAATGGGATTTTTCTTGTTAACATAATTTTCCAAAGACTAAAAAGTACATTTGCCATGTTAGAGAAGATTAAAAAAAAACAAACAAACCAACCAAACCAAAAACCTTTTTAAAAAGAAAAGAAAAAACTACATAGGTTAGACAGTCAGCCCCAGCAGCTCTGTGACGCAGACATTCTCTGGGAATGCATAATTTGGGCCATGCAATATTCCCTGGCCATGTCCTCCAACCTCCACAAACGCATCTATTTTGTCCCAGAGCAGCTTGCCTCTTGAAGGTTAGTTATTGGTATCCAAAGGCCTCTCTGTATCGTTCATATTACATATGCAAGTTTCATCCTT
Organism: Chloroceryle amazona; assembly: GCA_027560015.1. NCBI lineage: Eukaryota > Metazoa > Chordata > Aves > Coraciiformes > Cerylidae > Chloroceryle > Chloroceryle amazona. The sequence goes on from JANHFX010015621.1 coordinate 77,229, forward strand.
TGGCAGAATCTAACCTTTATTTTTTCCACTCTTGAAAAATAAAGCTTCTGTCAAGGGAAATGCCTGCAGTGTCATCTTCCTCCTTTCTGCCTACCATATGCAGAGCCTAGGGCAGCACTGGAAAGAGTCAGGGATTTGCCCTTACAATGAGAAGCACCGTAAGGGCTACAAGGCTAGCCCCAGGGATAAGCACGTGTTATTACAAGTGCAAGTTTGGGTACATCTGCCTGGGCTCTAGGTCAGTGAAGCTACAAGGCTCACATTTAGCCTGGGTCTCTAAACAAGCCACAGATATTAAACAGCATCCTTCATGGTACATGAAAAGCAGGTACCAAGTAATGCAGAATTTATAAGAGGTTGCCACACAGCTACCAAAAGAGCATTCAAGATACAGAGGAACATAAATTGGGCGGCTGAAATCATCAAGCCGTATTTTTAGCTGCAAACTTGTTAAACCCACATTCATATGCCTCCACCAAAATATTTCATTCTCTTTGATTAACAAATCTTTCTTAAATGAGGTTCAGTCCTACACAAATGTAAAATGGATGTGTGTTTTTTAAAGCACTGGAACTGATTTGCATTTCAGCACATCGATATATCTGTAAGACAACTTGAATAAAAAGGCTCAGCTCTTCCAGATTATTTGGTCTCTGTGTTGGTTTTGCTAGTGCATATAAACTGATCTTAAATGAAGGAAAACCAGAGATCCATAGGTAATCTAAGAAGCACAACACTTATGCGTGTTTAAATCAGTATTTGCAGCTAGTACATATCCATGATTTATTTGCAAACGAATTAATTAATGTTTCAGCAGCTGTTTGCAGCCAGTCTGTGATGTAGTTTAAACATAGATGACAATTTTTTTTTATTCCACAGGGGCAATTTCAAGTACTCAGATTATATTCTTACTATCAGTCCAAATGATAAAAGAGTAGTGAATCCTGAAACAGCATAGCTGACTTTATAAGATCACTGTGCTTCCACATATCCAGTTATTCCCTAATGCCATCTTTCCTGTGTTATCTTTTAATTAAGGCTGCATAATGCCAGTTTATAAACAAATCTCTAAGTAAGATCAAAAACTGACATATTTTAAGTGTTTTTCATTCTCTAGTTTGTGGTCTCCTGGGGGTGTTATTCTAAAATGTACATCTCTGTGTGAAATGACTTTTTTATCGCATTGTGTGTAATGAAAAGAAATGTTTGAATATTGTTCTGTAACCTGACAATGAACAAACAAATGAAAGAACAAATGCTGGGTAGCGTAAAAGATAAGCACAGTGTACAGTAGGTAGATCACTGTAGAAAACGTTACTATACTGTTTTGATTTTATTTTTTTTTTTTAAACAAGAGAAATAAAATCACAAAGACTACAAGACAAAATCCCCAAAGCCTCACTAGGCTAAATTTCCTCCTCCTTCTTTGAACAGACTACACAGATTTTGTTGACTAATTGAGATCAATCCCAGTTGTAAATCGCCTTGCTATCCTACAGCTTTAATTAAGCTACCAGAGGGAGTTGTTTATCAATTAACACTTGTTACAAATTATTAGTAATTATATGGACTTTGCATATACACTTCAGCCAGTAAAGACTAAGCCATACTTCCCTGTGACAGAAAATAATTCAAATATATAATATTTTTCTTACCAAGAACTCAACCAGCACAAAATACAGAAATTAGATCGGTGTAGGAAGACCTAAAGTAATCCATGGTATTATTTTTAACTAAATGCAACAAATTTGATCATATTTTGCCCACAAATGTAGGCAATTACGCTAAGTGAATTAAGTTAGTCAAACTCTTTGTAAACAATGGCAGCATTCTTTAATGGGTTGCATGTATTTCCTTTTTGAGTAACAAACATCTTAAATAAGGAACGTTAGGTAAAAGTTGATAATGTATTCAAACATTAAAGCTACCTATTGCTCCATGCACTACATTCTGTGATAATTTTAATTGGCTTAATTGAGATGCACAAGTCTGATTAATGTTTAATTCCTTTATATTAAAAAAGAGAGAGTCAAGTAGTTAGACATTTCTTCAATTATGTTAGATCTTTCTAGACTTCAAAGGAATGTTACAGTAGACAGCCAGATACTGGATGAACTGATTAAAGAATAAAGACTGCTCATTATAATCTAAGAGTACAAAATTGGTTTGTGTAGCCTTTGAAAGTTGAAATTAAGAGCTGTTGAGCTAAAATTCAAGCTACGGTAATTAACCCAATTTATAGCCATCTTCACTTACCTGGCCAACTAAGATTAGTCATTTGAAATGATCCACGAGATTCACTGGCTAACTTCATTCCATGACCAATGAGATGCAATTTCACCCTACTGAAACCTCCATTTATGAGACAAAGATTTAGTGCCTCTGCTTAATTTGGGTTCAATTACTTAGGATAGAATGTTCCTCATTCACATTAATGGATAGCTACCTTTTTATTATATATTTTTTTTAATACATAAGTAGTAAGAGATTATGAAATCTTTTGGAGTAGCACAAGTGTTACATTCTAAAAGTAAGTACCTTACAATAAGCTTTATATCAGTACCACAGTTGATCTTTGCTAACACAGTTTACTGTCAAGCAGAAAGGGACAGTCTGCCCCTGTAGGATGCGTGCAGATAAAGCAAAACTCCTGGGCGGGAAAGGGGTAACTGAGCTTCTGCTGTAATATCGGAGAAGTGGGCAATAAACTTACTTTCTTTAAAGTGAGTCTTCACTGGCAGGAGTTTTAAAAGTCTGTCTCTATTTGTAATAAACACCAAATCAACAGATTTTAAAAGAGCTTTGTCTTTTGACCACAGTATCAACTTGAAAAGACAGAGGCATTGCGCCAGATTCACCCTAGGTCTCGATTATTTGCTATCTGCAATGCTTCCTTAAGAGAAAAAAATAATCTAACTAGTTTTAAAATAATGAACGGGCTGATGACTAGAACCACACTGCCAAATGGTTCACAAAAAGTAGAATATAAGCACTAAAAAAACCCAAATAGATTCAGAAAAGCAAACAGGTAGCCTGATTTGCCAAAGGAAATCAACAGTGTTAGACAGTTACCATGTACAAGCATGGCAGTGATTTGATCAACCCTGTTCTAGAGCTGGGCTTAGATGGAAGCCCTACACCCAGTAGCAGGCATATGAGCCAGATGAAAACACTGCTAACCAACGCAAAGGTCCCCAAAATCATAAATCACAGCAGAGGAAAAGAAGCTTTTCAAATGGAAGTAGTAAAGTGGCTAAGGGTTTGCTGGAAAGCAGTCAAACCTTTGTCAAAAAAAGACTGAATTCAGTAACTATGAAACATAACTGAACATGAAAAGTTATCAACACCTGATATTTCTCATTGATGAAAACTCAGGGTTCTATTGACATTAGTTAGAGCAAAGATAGCTTTCATACTCCTAGAAGATATGCCCAGCTGTTTGTAGCATCTTACTCGTACTTTGTTACATTAGAGGCTTAATTGTAGAGAAATGCTGTGTTAGGTATTTGCCTGTCTACCACAAGCAAGAGGCATTATGCTTCCTCCACTTTTTTGTATTAAAACAGAAGCTATTGCACACATACTGAAGTGGCCTCTTTCTACAGTACTCCAAGGCCCCTTGCTCTAGACTATTAGCTTTATAGTTAAGAAAAATTAAATGCAAACAATTACAGCCTCAAACCTGGAACTACCTATCCTGCCATTACAAATACTTAATTGAATTTGCATAGGAATGCAAGTGCCAGCTACTATAACTCTTAGAAAGAGGGCTACCTTTGTTTCTGGAGGAAAATGAATCAGTGGTGAGACAGACTGACAGCCCCAAGTCTCAACTACTGCAACAGAAGTGCTACAGGACATGATTACTTAAACAAGATGATCTCTACACCAGAGCTAGAACTGTTTTTTAAGTGACAAATTACTTCATATAAGTTTTCTCTAACCTCTGGAAAAAAAAAATCCGATGAAAATTACTAGAACCTTGGGTTGTCTGCATCAATCTATGGCAGCACTGAACTAGGAAAACAGCCCATTCAAGAACTAGCTGTTTCTGCTGGAACACTGTCCAGTGTAGCAGTGCATGCTGCTTGAATCTTTGCCTGTAAAGTCTGGCAGCTACCCAGTCAACTTTCCACTGCCTGTCACAGCAGCAGTGGATAGCACCTAACAGACAATTCCACGGACCAGTGTTATAACAACATCCACCATTTCTGCTGCCAGAGAAAACATGCTCATTTTCTTCATACTTAGAGCTTTTCTCACAGCCTGGGATAACCTGAGATTTCCTGCCCTCTTCACTACCACTGCTATTTCACCCCCTCACTGGGGAGGCTATTCCCAAGCTCCCCATATCGATGGGCATTTTACAGATAGAAGAGTAGCATGCAGGTGGTAACCTGGAACACAAAGCCTTCTTTTGGACACTGACATTTTAACCCTGCACTGCGTAGTTCTGCAAATGGAAGCCAGGAAGGCTCTAAAAGCCTTTTCCCATCATACTTTCTACTTATGGAAGGAAAAGATTCTTGTATACATTTTGATGATGTGTTCCTATTGCATTAATAGTATCTTATTAAATTACATGAAGATGGCAGGGTTTATATTTTTGCATAATACTCTTACTTCTTCAGACAGAAAGCGAGAGTTACTGAAGTACAGTAATCCACATTCTGGGCCCTCTCAGCATCCTCAGCTGGCCCAATCTCTCCTTCCCTTTACATAAGGGCCACGATCAGGATTTCACCCTGCTTCAGATCTCAAACTGAGCAGACCAAGGTGAGCAACGGTCACATGAGACCTCTCTGTTCCAGGGAACAGTGGAAGAAGCATCAATTAATCCAGAGAAGACCATCTTTCTGCAACAATCCTGCAACCTGCCTTTTAAGAAATCTCTCTTGATGTCTTTTGGACATAAAACAGAACATAAAGGTAGAAGCGATAGTTGCCAATTGTGATTAAGTAAAATGTTTTTATATTTCTATTCCTAACCCCTGACTGTCAGTGCATCCTCTCAGAGATACCACCTTTCATCACAGAAGCAGCTACATTTTATTGATGAACAATACCCAATACAGTATTTTTTAAAGGAGTGTGTATCCCCTGGATGGGTAAGGTACTACTGAAGCTCATCAGCATCAACCCTCGTTTTGTCACTGCCTGATCTGCCAAATTACATCTTGCAAGAATGAAAGGAGCAGTACCTTCCCACCTATCCTGTATGTTCACTAGATAAGAGGAAGTGCTTGAAGCCACAGGACTGTTCACTTGCACATATGGTAGAGAACAAGCAGCCTAGGTTACAGGTTCTGCATTCATCCACCTGCAGCAGAAAGCTCGAGCAGATTTCACATCTAATTGTGAAGTTTCCTTATCTGCTCAAAAATGTTCCTGAACTACACAGTACCTTTGAATTTTCATCGTTGGCTGAATCTGACAAAACTCTTGGTATCATATCTCTCTCTCACTCATCTTGAGCAGATCTTGTTAGTGCAGATTAGAACTTGTTAAAGATTAATTCTTAAAGCATCCTCAAGCTTTCTTTTCCAACAAAGGAAACATCAATTATAGGCTCACACATAAACTTTGCCCCTATCTTGAATACTTGCTGCCCTTTATAAATCTTAGATTTCTTCCCCTTGTGTGTGTTCAAAGGAGAGATTTTATTGCCTCCAGGGGTTGTTAAACTGATTGCAATACCACGTATTTAGAGCAGTTCAGTGGGAATTAAGCTGGTTCAATGCTGTCAGACCTAGAATATAGCTGTCAAATAGCATTACAAGTAAAACACCCTTGATAAGAAATAATGACCAAATGTCAATCTGTTTTTTACCAGCAGCACTACAGACTTAGCTTGCCAATGAAAAATGCAATATTTTGCACATTATAGTAGCTATGCTTTTGTGATGCTACATAGTAAAGGATGTTTTCAGTCTTTCAATTTAGCTTATTTTTAGATTATACAATTTGATCATAAAAATGTGTCTCATACCTACCTTGGATTCAAAACAGCAATGCTTTAACCTCCTTGCTCTTTACTAAAGACAAAAAAAAGAAAAAAGAAAAATCACAACACCCAACACATGCATTAAAAATTCATTAATCGTATTTCCTAAGTGTTACTCATGCAGAAATTAAAACAGCCAATTTGGCTTAGAGCTGATTTTTGCTGTTACAGCATAAAGATTCAAATTTTGGATATCTCTAACTTCACACTACAATGCAACTCATGAGGTACTGTTATTTTTCTGATTTATGGATTGTTGTTTTTTTAATGACTACATTATTTACAAAATTACTACCTCTGAGTTCTTTTGCAGATCCAAATATTTGTCACTTATATGGAAAAACTAACATGCAATAAATCTTTTAATATTTAAATACTCACTACTCCTATTCCAATACTTAAATACTACTGTAATACATTTACAAATGTTTATTTAAGCATTATCACCTGATGATTTTTGATAGTGATAAAAACTGAAATTGTTCCCATAAATATCGAGACTTAAAAACATAAAATAAAACTTTACCTAGAAACAACTTAAGACTCATTTATCCAGATATGATGGGGTTCAGAGTAATGCGACTGAAAACTTGTTTCAAAGAAAGCAGAAGATATTTCAAAATGTCTGCCATAATTTAGAGTCACAGTTTCAGCCAGAATAGGCATTTGTCTGGGAGAGATGCAAGAGGAAAGTTATCCAAAAGAAGGACAATGAAAATCTCATGTAATGTCCCTCAAAAAGGCATTTTTAACCTGAGTACAGCATACGGTTCCCCAGGAGCCACTGATGAATGAACAAGTAAGAGGGAAAACAAAACATAATCCAAACTCTGAAGCACAGCAAGACTAAGAATGTGGAAGCCAAACTGTGCTTTCCATGGCACTCAAGGAGGGCACCTGTTGACAACAGTGAAAGCCCCAACGCATGTGATAAAATCAACGCAATGTTTAAAACAATACTGGTACTTTGACAAAAATCCACAAAAATCACAATAAAAAAAGAGAGGAATCTAAATATTGTCTCCCAGTTTAAACCTGCAAAATACTTTCATCTCTGAAACAAGCCAAGGACAGACACCTTTGTGGTTACTACCTTCAAACTTACACCTAATTTTTCCATTTTGTAAACTTTTTCCCTGCATTTTATGAATCCACTGTGAACAATGCCTAATGAATAGCTCTCTGTGGTATGACAGAAACTTGCCCACAAGACTGAGGAACTACCCCTAATGTGACAGACTCGATCAGGCTGTACAAAGTGGGACCATTTCAGAGCTGGTGAGTCCTTACAAACCTTGCAACTCCCTGTCTTTGGTGAACCTACAGGATACAAAAGCTAACTCTAGAAATGGGCCAGATATGTGAATAGAGACTTTTGGGTTTAGGTTGTTTTTGGTTTTGTTTGTTTGTTTTTTTGGCAAATATTTTTCTGAATGAGAAATCAGAGCAAAACACCACTGCTGCCAGCTTCAGACCCTGATCTTCCTTATCAACCCAGGGGTTTGAGCTCAAACTGGCCCCTAAACTCATTGTGTAGTCATTGTACAGCAATAGGCAATACCAGGCAACAGCACTAGCTAAACAGTACAACATATAATCACTCTAAAAGATAAGACAGAAGTTCCAATGTATTTAACGAAGTAAATTCTACTTTTGCATTAATGATCAACATTCATTATTAATGGTTAAAGTACTGCATGGGGTATTCCCTTTTGGATGGATTCCTAAGAATTAAGTTACACTTACATTTTTGCTTTAACACTTTTCCTGTTCCTCTTGTGAAATGTTTACAGCTCATGCACTGATGCTGGAGGAAAAACTGATTTTAAACTCAATGCCATCATTTCATAACTACACTTAAGGAATCACGGGGGAATGGAGTGTCACCACTGAGTAATATGAATAATTTCACACTGTGAGATAAATGAGGCAAAGATGGGGCATTTATCTAAAAATCAATCCAGAGCCACATGCGAGATTCCCTTTCATTTTTTCTTCCTTAAGTGAAGTGGGAGAGATCAGTGTATGATTTCATTTTATTTCCATTTATACAATACAAGCACAAGTTTCTCTCTATGTTGAAAAGCCATCCTTTAATTTTGCTAATTTTTTTTTTGCTAAGTTTTGCTAATTATTGTGTTCCTGGATTGTAGCTACTCCACAATCAGTTAAATCATCCTGCAGGCAAGCCTCTCTAATTTATTATGTATTTTAGTAAATATTTCTCCTCTTAAGTGAAAATCTTATATTAGCATCGAATCATTCAGAAAGAGTATCAAACGACACATCAAAATGACATAATCATTATTTAGCTTGATTAAAAACATTTCAATAAAAAATGGTTTGAACTTTACTTAAAAAAATAGAACTTTGCTGCCCTCTACCTGTCAATTTCCAGACTGTGGGAGAAGACTGAAAAATCCAGTCCCAGGCTTTGCACAGAATATTAAAAAGAGCTCTGAATTCAGCTAAAATTGCATGATCTGTCTTGCTCAAGCAGAAAACCCAAGTCAGAATTATTGTCCCTGATTACTGAATTTAAATGAGAGAATGCTAGAAAACATTGGGAAGTGACAAACAGTAACAAAAACACCACCACGCACACACAAAAAAAACAGAACAGCCCCCCCCAAAACTACAAAGAAACAAAAAACAAAATAAAAACCCGCCAAACACACAAATGAACAAACAAAAATCCAAGCAGCTCTTTTGCTTATAGTTGAGTACAGAACGCATCCACCATGGGAAGAATGTCTGCTAAAGCGTTTTAATTAAATTCAGCTCAAAGTCACTGCCCCAAAATCACTCATCTATTGCTGGGGCTACCAGCACAGCTTCCCTTAGGCCAGAGCCACTCCATTGCTTTTAAGTATTGTGTTCAGTGCATGCAGGACAACAGCTATGTTTCTACCTCTGCTTTCTCCCACAGGGGTACACAGTCCCTTTCCTGTTACAGGCTATACTCCTCAAATATCCTAGGTTTGTTTTGTTCTGTTATGAAAGGCCAGGCCTGCAAAAGAAAGCAAAATAAATCAGCCTGAGTCCCTCCTTCAGCACACATTCCTTCTGCTGCACTAAAAAAGTGCTCGATATCTATGACAAATCACTGAAACAAAAGAAAACTTCTCTTCCTTTCTTGTTTTCATCAGCACTTCAGGTTTCATTTGTGGTAAATTCTTCTGACCAGAGAATCAGCACAATCATAACAACACTCAAGTCAAACAGGTAATTTAGATGGCAACTGCGAATCCCCAGTAGCCTGTCCATCCTCCCCTCCTCTCACTGAAAAAGGGCAAGAGCTTCCAATGAATGCTTCCTATGTCCCCAGTTAGTTCTACAAAACAGGGAGACAGAGGCAATTTTCTTAATATTATAATGGTTAAAACCAAGATAAACCAACTCTTGCTTATATGAAATTAAAAACTAAGGACACACTTTCCATCCCCTGCTACCTGCTTTTGGTAACTGAAGCCATCAGCTAGAAGTAGGCAAAGAGGGAATACAATGAAGGTCCCCTGCATTTCAGTGAAGTCCTAAGACACTCAGGCTACTTGTACTGCACCAGGTCAAATGTCTACAGTATGTTATTAGCTTGAAAATATAATGAAGTGTTGCACCTAGGGAATCCAAACACACAAGCCAGATCCACTTGGTTAATTCTATTCTTTGAAAGCCAGTAAGAAGTAAAACAAGGCAAGCATACCTCTTCAGATACACCCTTGATTTATTCCTCTTCTGAGAGAAGCCCTCCTTCAAATCCAACTGTTATTAAAGGGAGGTATCTGCATGGAGAGCAAAGGTTATCTTTCATTATGGCAAAAGTTCAGAGAAGTTGGCTGGAAGAGAGACAGCTCTTGCTCAGCACAGCTTATAAAGACGTGAAAAGAGCAGAGTGAGAGGGAGTGAGAAGGCCTTTTCTCAGTCACTTTCTAGGTTCCACTCCTTGGCAAAGCTAACAACAGATCAACACTGATCATCTCGAGATTATACCAGGCTCTTCTGCCTACCACCAAAGAGGATAAAAAGCCTCCAAGAAGTTCACTTGGGATCTCATTTTATTAATCACACTGCTGCACAGAAACTACACCAGTGGGCTCCGTTATAAAGCCTTGAGACAGCCAGATTTGGCAATTCAGACTTTGTTGCTTGGCTGGGTTTTTTAAACCTTGAATTTGTTTTAAAGAACAAAAACACAACTCCTTTTTTTTTGTGAACTTCCCAGAGGAAAAAAAAAAAAGGAAAAAAGATCAAGGCTTTCAAGAAGAACTGAAAACCAGGTAAGTTTCCTATGCCACAAAATAACAATTCTTCAATGGAAACCATGGAGAGGCACTTAGAAAATAGAAGGACTGATACACTGAACTAGCACCTCTCTTGCTCATGGAAAAGGAATTAAACTGAAGCATCATCTTCAACAGAAGGACATGGGTACAGAGCAGGCATTTTATTTAAACTGAAGTCCTGGGGTTAAGTCATGGTACGTGATTCTGTGGTAAGCTCTTGCTCTCAGAATCTCAAAATACTTTCAGCTGCTTTACGAACTTTTAGAACTTTCTTCCCCAAGTGAGAAGTTTGATCATTACTAAATAAATTTCAACAAGACATCAGAAGCCTTTAGAAGAGCTTAACACAAGCAGAGACCCCTCAAGCCCTTTTCAGTTATGTCTAAAGCAATGCTTCCCCTCTCATACCACCATTTATTCCAGGAGGTTTGGGGGGTTTGGTTTGGGTTACCATGCAAACTTGCATTCTTGTTTTGCATTTTGAGTGTTTTCTTTCAGTCACTTAATACAAAAGGTACACTGAAGTTGAACCTGGCTGGACTTAAGTGCTCAGTGCTATAATTGTGTCTGGATTTAAATATAGTTTCTATTTAAATACAGTTTCCAAACTAAAAAATACTACTACTAGTCCACATTTGAGGAGTTGAAGGGATAAATCCTTTTGTAGAGTCTTTCAAACATTAATACCTGTCTTTCTGTTCTTACTTACACTTCCAGCAACATTTATCATTGATGCAAAGGTGGAAAAAATAGTGACTAACAACTATGGGAAGGAGGAGAAGAAATCGGTTCTTGTATAAAACATCCTTACCACATTGATGAGAAATCAGAGACCATGAGTGGTAAATCAAATGTGATATAGGAAAAAGGAATTGGAGAGGCAAAAGGGAAAATAAGTCTACCTCAATTTACAATACCAGACATTATAGCACCCTCCACAGGCTCGAGACACAAAAGATTCTGAATAGAGCAAAAGAGTGAAAAAAAAGTGAAAAGATAATACCCTACCAAAGATGTAGGATTTATCTGCCCCCAATTTTGCTGTGTTCCCTCAGGGTACTTCCAGGGAAATTATGGAAGACTTATGATATGGATGAGTAGTAGGAGTAGGAAAGGCTACAGCATCCAGAAAAATATTGGGCAAAATTCACTTTCTGACAGTCACAACTTCTGTAAAGAAGGAAGCTGTTGGCTTCTGCTTGCAGTAATACCTCTCTGCAAGAGCAAAGCTTCCACAAAAAATCCTGCTGCATTTAAAACTTCTTGTGTTAACTGGTATTTTTACATTTTGAACATCATCTTATTTTGAAATGCTTGTTCACTTTTTTGGAATCCATTCTGAAGTAGAAAGAAAAATTAATTTCTATGCTTCAGTATGCAATTTGGGCAACTAAATCCTTTGTTTAAAAAAAAAAAACAAAAACAAGCAAAACACACACATACAAAAAACCCCAACCAAAAAAACAACAAACAAAAAAACCCAAACAACACACCAAAGCCAGACTCTCTATGGACAGAGACACTTAAACAAGGTTTTCTCTCTGCCTTCCTGAATTCCCATCTGAGGAAGGACAGGCTAAAGGCCATGTATGTAGAGCTATCTTTACAAGAGAGACTGAAATCCAAGTCAAATATGACTTCAGCTTTCCATTCATTTGTCCCCTGTAAGCTATTGGTGTTTCTTCTGGCAGAATAGTATCCCATTACCTTTCTGGAGAAGTTGAAGAGAAGAATATACGTTCTTAAGAACATGCCCAATAAACTAATGTGAAATTACAGATTATATGCAAAGTAGTTTTGTTCCGTTAAGGTTCCATCTTCTCTTTATGGATTAGCTGTCACAAAGAGTGTATGGAATTGTATTTCTATAGCACCAGAAGAACTATCAGCTTTGTAAGAGTAGTGTTGATCAGGTGTCCAACACTGGATCTTACTCAAAGAAGCTGGGTGCTGCCCTGGCTGTGCTGCTGTCAAAGAAACTTTGCCACTGGCCTCAATGCAGTGGGGACTTCACACAGAGCGCAGCACTCCCATCAGACATGGGATTGTTGTTTTCTACATACTGAATATATTTTTATGGCAAATAGCAAATTACTAAACTGAAGCAGTTTAATCTCCTTTAAAGCTGCTGCAGAAAATAAAATTAGTCTGACAATTGTGTCAGCATTAAAACTGCTTGGATAAGGCAAGTATAACCAAAGGCTGATAGAATATGTGTAACACCTTGCATTCAAAAATAGCCCTTTACGCTTCATTAAGCTCAAGGTTTAAAACAGATGATGGAGGTTTATGAGAAAATGAGTCCTAGCTTTCAAACAGATCCTTTCTAAATTATTTATAGTTAAAATATATGTCAATGCTGCCATACAGACATGAAAGTTGCAAAAATAATATAGCTGAAGTGAATACACCTAGAGATTACAAGGAGATTGCAAAGTCTGTAGGGCAGGGATCATCTTCTGTCTGTACTCTGAAATGCCTGCCAGGCTTTTGGGTGGTGTGAAAACACTGCATATAAAGTAACATTTTCATGAGGCATATGTAGCATAAAGGTCAATCAATCAATCATATCTTTCAATCCGTGTCTCTTTCTGTTACAACGTGAACATTGTTATTTCACAAGAGTATTTCAAAAACAGCTGTTATTTTAAAAAGTCAGTGTTGTATTCTCATCAAATTCAATAAAAAGCCAGGAAATCCCTGGAATTAGAAAACCTATACAGCTGTCCTCTTATCCATGTGACACAGAAATGTAGATTGTGACTGCATTGTGCAGCTCCGAGCAGTGAATGCAGCTTTACAAGGTGCTTAGATTGAGTCTATTTCTTCTCACTTAAAGTTACATTATGTTAGACTTAAGGCATGCTTTATTTACATGCATTCAATCTCTAGTGGGAGTTTATATACTGTGCACTGGATAATTCTCTAAGTGAACAACAGTCCAGCATCAAGAAGAGCTTCATGCAGAATACAAATAGAAAGCATTAGACGACTACCTCCCAGGGACAGCGAGTTCCCCAGGCTTACGTTGGGGATGAGGATTGGTCGATCTGTTCGCCCTCAGGGGCTGTCTGGAATTATAGATCAGGGACCTTATTGTCATACCCCAGCTGCTGCACAAAGCCACTAGAAGAAAGGAGATTTACGAGTATTTCAGCAGCACTGAACAAGGGATACAGAAGCTATACAACTGGGAGTACAGTGGCTCTAAATCTGTAGGCATTATGCAAAAAGAAAATGCAGAGTTCGGCGTCAAGGGAGCTCTCCCAGAGCAATAGGACATCTTTGTAAATTCTCTAAAGAATAAATTTAACAGTTATTAAAAGAACAACACCCTGTTATTGCAGTCACTGAACTTTACATCACAAGGAAAGATGCAAGGGATTTTCAGAAAGACATCTGTCATTTAACAGTGACAGTGACCTCAGCACTGACGAGCAATTCAAATCCCCAGTGATGGAAACAAATTAACCCCTTGGTACACGGTGGGTTGAGAACTCCAGCTTTAGGACTGCTGCACACTTGAACAGTACAGGCTATAGAAGGCTTTACCTTCAGACAAGTAGTAGATGGAATGAGGTATATTTTTTAAATAATTGCTGTACATAAAAACCACATGACATTTAGCATCGCGCTGCCGACAGTCTTCAAAAGGTGCAAAGGAATTTCAGTGGCAGAAAGAAACTCTTCACTGAAAAACATTGATAACGTAGTTTTCCTACTTGTGTGCACAGTCCTTAAATACTAACATCGATCATATGTATCCCCCCTTTGACATGACCATCGTGTTTGAACCAAGAGGGTAACGCATCATTCTGATTCAGAACTGGGACACTCTAGCAATCCTGTGTAGTCCTTTTGCTGTGAACAGGTACCACATCGGCCTGCAGCGTGACCTGACCTAATTCCTATACGTAGTCCTAAGAAAGCCTAGAGAGAAACACAAAATCTGTCCAGATGTTCTAGACCCTCACTAGATGTCTGCAGGGTGAAAAGGCAGACAAACCAGAGATTACTCCATCCCACTGACTCCAGTAGCCCAAATGGCACTATGGGGAGTAGAACTGGACAAGCTCCAAGGATCAATATAGCAAGACCTTCAGCCCTTCTTGACCTCACCTCCCATTCTGTGCATTTCCACATAAAGAAGTTGGATAACCCAAGACAAAGTATCCCACCTTCTGGGAAGGCTACCATACTCATTACTAGACAAACCTTCGCAGCTAAGGCGGGCAACAACATCTACCCAATGCTGAACTCTACTGTAAAAAAATACTACAAATTATCCATTTGGAAAGCTTGGTCCCTCCAGTCAACTGCACTTGTTGAACGCTGATTTAGCCTTACAACACCTGACTATTCACTTTTTCCAAAGGGGAAAAAACAAAACAAAACAAAACCAGAAAAGAGACACATAGTGGGAAGCTTATGGTTGAGTATGGCAGAGAACTCAGCTCTCCTAACTTTATAGCTTCATCAATCTTGAGGGAGAAGATGCCAGTGGAGCATTCCAGATAACTTAGTCAATAGGACTGCTCCTCCCCTCCGCTGCCCCTTTTGAAGTTGTTTACTGTGGCATTTAACAAGGGTGTTATTTCTCTCTAAGAGAAAACAAAAAGTTACAGTGACAGACACAAAGGCTGAAAAACTGCAATGCCACGTGGAGTCTGTACACTATACCAGTGAAGTCTGCTTTAGGCTTTTAAAACAAAGCATGGTAGAGATTGCATAAAATTCTGTTGAGGGGGTGTGAAAATGTACAAAGATGCTTCCCTTTGTTACAGGCTCACCCTTGTCTGAATAATAACAGTTAATTAGCTTTCTAAAATACATATTCTAGCTCAACAAAAAAGATGTTCTATCAGCAAATAAAATACAGTTGATGTGAACTAGGGTGGCTGCACAATAGTGGCCCTCTCCAGCTTTATAAATCTATGGCCTTAGCAGAGTAGGCAACTGTACACCAGTTAAACAGTGACAGCATGCTCAACAAACTGGTCTGCCATTGCAGTCCCCTCCCTCACAGCAATTAACTTCCAGAGGGATGCCTTTAACAGACTAAAATATCCAGACAGTATAAAGCACATCTTAAGGCACCTGGAAATTGTCCCGCTACCACGTGTAGTAGCAGCTACATGCTGATCTTAGCTATGCTCTGGGAAATTCAAACAGGCTCCAACGCGGTTCAGTCACCTCACTGTGAACA
>JANHFX010015621.1:94544-125700 GCA_027560015.1 Chloroceryle amazona
GTTCTGCTTAAAAAGAGCAGGAAGCATTCCAGCATCTGAAAAAATAATGGAAGATTAAATTGGCATTTTAAGCAAAGTTTGATAGTTTTTTGTAGAAGTCTGTTGTCATAAGACAGCAAGAAAATGTAGCTATTTCAGTGAGCTAAAAAGTTTTCTTCCTAACTGTAATACAGAAAAAGCCAGAGCAAGAGAATCTACAGGCTCATTTCAAGAATCTGATCCTCTGTGTAGTGTGAACACAAGCCAACTGTTACATGGGTGGGATACTGATTGTTCTGATGGTACACTGAGTAGCAAAAAATAATTGTATATAAAAAATACACATACTGGGTATTTAAGAGTTCTAGCTCCAGAAAGAGGGAGTTTGAACATGAGACGAGTGTATTTCTTCAGCACACCTATGACCCAAGATACCTTTAAGCAGTGTCCTGTAAAAGATGAGAAATGCAGCAAGGTGTGTCCAACAGAAATAAAATAGCAATAGTGTCACTGTGCAAGTAAAAGCCTCAATTTTTGGGTGAAGGAAATCCTCGCCCGAAACATTCCATGCAGTTTGGGCTACTGAGATCAGAGATACTGTACCTTCTCTGTTGATTTCACTCAAGACAGTAAAAAGAGGTCATATACCAGGGCAGGATTAAGGAAAGATCTTTCCTGTAATCTACGACAACCCCCTTTTTTTTTATTCCTCTGTTTTTAAACAACCTGAAATACTTGTCAACTAATGTCACTTTTTTTACCAACAGCAAAATTCCTTCTCAGATCTCTCAATATTGTTTCCTGGATAGTACCTGTACCCACCAGCTGCCCCAATCCATCCAACTGCTTTTCCCTAATCAACCAAGAAACACCATCAGTCGTCAGTCACTACCTGGAGTGTGAACCATCAAGAACCGCATTTGAAGTGCAGCTTTCCACTGACCTTTTGTTTAGTTAACCTGGTCTTTAGGAATGGGGGATACAACTATGTTCTCCAGTTCTTTCTGGTTTTATAAACCTGTATCACTTTGGGTAGTCAAGATTCCAAGGTTCTTTAGAAAAGGATCTAGGGCAAGGCATATGTTACTCCAGCTTATACAGTCAGGAAGTTGATGGCACATAGCTAGTCTTTGGTGAATGCAAAGGAAACTGGAAAGGTGTCTTCACAGGGATGTCTAAATTAATATACCTGTATATTCCATCAGGCACCTTGGTCCAGAACTGCCTAAAACTGTGGTCTTTATTTGGGAGATTCTGAAACAAACAAATGCAGCCTCCACTCGGTTTGGAATAACTTGGGGTGAGGGGTGCACAGGAACGTGTGTCACCTGAAATAGGCAACCACTGCTCCCTCTGAAATGATTTACAGATTTTCTTATTGATGTAAGGAATTAATGTGATGAAAGATTAACTACAACAGGCACCCAGGGACTCCACTGAAAGTTTCATCTAAGTCTACAGAAAAGTGTAAATTTGTCCATTATAATGAGCAGTTCCCTTCCCTCCTCCAAATCTGTGAACTAAATTATCACTTAACATACTTTATAAGTGAGAACTGTCAGTATATAGAATTATTTATTTTAGATTACCAGTGAAGTCAAGAATGCTTATAGTTCTAAGATCCTGATGTCACAGTGGATAAAATTACTGCATCAAAGGAAATAAAAATATTGAGGTCTTTAGTAGAGGACTTTGCTGCTTAGAAGCAACTTTATTCTCTCCAACTAGTAAAGAAGCCATAGACAAAGACAAAAGACCCACCAGTCGCAGAAAACTGGGCAGCATCTTAGTTCTAACCACTTCAAACAAGTCCTCATGCTAAAGCTCTTGCCACCTTCTAAAACACTGATACAGTTACTGATAAGTTGTCTGGGAAGAGATCAGCATCTTCCTCTTGTAGGGCAAGAGATCTACAAATAAAACACAAATTGTTGAGCGATCAGCTTGTAAGGCAGAAGGGGAGATTACATCTTAGAAGTAAATATGAATCTGAAACCTAGCCTCAAGATTGAGAGCTGGAAAAATCAACATTTAGAGATCTAGGGAGCACTTGGTTATTTTAAGCTTACACACAGGCAGGATTAACACATCTTTTGACCAATTTACATTAACTTTTAGTTCCAAGCTACCCACTCATAGGTACAACAATCAAGTCTACAGCATGTTGGTTTGGTTTTTTAAATGGAAAAATATAAGCCACAAGAGGTCAAGGCACTAAACTTGAGTTTCCTCTTTCCTCACAACGTTGTATTTTCTACGCTTTCCCCAGTTCTACAATAGATGACTGAAAAAGCAAATTGGTTAGAAGCACTTTAATTCTATCTAACCTCTTCCCCCACCTTGTACCACCTGTATACAGCAAGAGCTACAAATTAACACAAAGCTTCTCCCAAAGAAAGGTGCACAAATTACAAATTATGAGATTAAAAACATTAAAAAATCCCCATAATGACCACAAGGGATAGTAGTTACTTCTGTCAAGTTACCACACTTAGCAAAAAATTATGCAAATTACCTCAGCTGTACTTAGAAATAGTTAAATCAGATATTTCCAGTTAAAAGCTAGATTAGAAGGAACTGTGGGAAAAAAAACCAACAAAACTGTACTTATACACAATTGTTAAAATAGACAACAGTGCACTGCATGAAAATATCGTGAAAACATGCTTCCCCTAGGCACACTAGGAAGGCTAAAGTGCTTGTCTGCCCTGGTATGTGCAGTCCGAGTACATCAAATATCAGCAATAAATAACACGAGTCACTAAGATGCAACTACAAATTTTAAATCATTTCCATCACAGTATCAATCAAGATTTGATTTGAAACCAATTTGTCAGTCACCATTGGGAAGTATTTGAAATATTTAACTGTAGACACTTTAAACAGTAACATTTCTTAAGTGTTTTATTGCTACAAACTGGTACATTTTATCACAAAAAGCTACAAGGCATATTATAACACATAACTCTATTATACAGAGTGCAATGCAGTCCCCAAAACAGCCACACTCAACAGCGTAATTTTTGAAGGTACTAACTCTGTACTAAGAGGTAAATATGATATGCTTATGCCATACAGCATTGAAAATATTTACCCCGCAGACCCGCCTTTCCTTCCAAATGATTAGACCAAAAATTATTATTATATCCAACTTTCAATACACACACCAAAAAATAGGATGCTTAAAAAAATATACAACACGATGTTTTAATCAGCTTTAACAGTCAATTTTCTATAAAAAGCTCAACTAAAATAGTCTTAATTTGATTTTAAACAGAATCAGAAACACGGAGGAATTATATAAACAAGTTCTCCACAGAATGGAATGCATGCATATGGTGGGGAATCTTCCACTTCATTTGAGACTATTAAAAAGTCTTAGCCACTTTAGAGCAGAAATAAAAAGCTGCTTTGCCCCCCTCCCTCCCAGTATATTTTCATTCGCTTGCACTTAATTATCTTCAGTGTGGTCTAAAGTGAAGTCAGTTTGTTCTTCAGTTTCTTCTTCTTCCTCTTCCTCCTCTTCTTCCTCACCCTCAGCCGGCTCATCAGCTTTGTCTTCCTCTTCTGTCTGCTGCTCCTGAGCTTGATCGTTAATTTCAAAAGGATTTTCACCCTGAAGGAGGAGATTGAAAACAAACAGTGATATTTATTTCAAACAAAATGAAATAATACTTATTTCTGTATGAAAAGGGCAGCCACTAAGCAATGCTATAGTATTTTATACAGCTTTTTAGGTAGGGTGTTGGGTTATTTTTTTCCACAAGAAGATAAAACCAGATTCAATTTAAAATTAGCAACACCTCATTTTTATGTATACTGGGATCCCAATAAACTGTTTTAATGAAAGGACAGGTGGCATTGAGAAAAAGCCTAAGTATGCTACACACAAACTACAGTTTAATTTCAACATTTAGCTAATTAAAAATTCCATGATTAAGTTTCAATATGGTTTTAATAACAACTACAGCTGCTTCCTTTTTCCTCCCCAATTAAAATGAAATCTGAAGAGTTTCAATCTGATTTTCATTATCTACAGACTTTATTCACTCTAAATAATTCTATCAAAAAGGCAAACTCTTCAGTATATGAAAAAGAAATATAAAATTAGACTAGCCTGAAAATACATACTATTGCTGACCCAGAAAAAAAATCAAGCGGATTTCACAGACAGTATTGTAAAACTAGAATGCTGAAATATTTAAATTTTCTCTCTTCATACAATAATTCAGTATAAGATATACCTCAGATATCACTTGTTTCAGATGCTTAAGGACTACAAATAAGCAATAAACAATAAAGAATAACAACATGAACTATTAAGAGTGTCTTTACTAAAGCTCCTTTCACTTTCAAACATCTGAGAGCAAGTCTGATGTAAAGAGATGAGACCAATCACTAACTGCTGCAGAACTGGGTTTTCAACAATATTATTTAAAAGATGACGATCCAGAAGAAAAATTGAGTACTAGGCTCCTTCTTTTTTAGCTTAAATATTTTGACTTTGGTTACATTTTCCCGGTAGGGTTTTCCAGGTAGCCTAGAAATCACCAAAAAAATTAGAAAGCTATAAAAACATTTAGCAAATGTGGGGTTTTTTTTTTTAGCAAATGACACTGTAAACGAAGTTGGCTTCATTATTATCCTAAAGAAACAACCAACCAACACCAACAAAACCCAGAAGAAACCACATAGGCATAAACTGAGATTTAAAGAGTAACCCAAAGAAAGCAGGATTCTGTGAGACCATGTTATTCCAAGCCCAGGGTGATTTAATGCAGCCACTTTGTCATGTCCAGCCTATAGCGGTTCGATGGTAATGTCTGTTGAGCCCAAACAACTTATAACATCAAAGACATTGCTGCCACATATCAAACCCATGAATATAGTAGTATTTAAACTTCTTTAAGGTACTAAGTGTGGCTTTTTTAGAAGTAGATTCTCATGTAAGGGTCCCATAGATAAAAAGCTGGTATTGTAACCTATCTGAGTCCTATGAAAACAAGAAACTGCCACATCTCAGTTAAACTCATGCCATTTTTGGACAATCCACTACTACTGCCATGGGACTACAGAACACCGTGGAATATTTCACTGAGGATCTAAGTGTCAGACACTGAAAAACCAAAAATATTTATTAACTCAGTAAATTGGTTCATGAAAAAAATAGGGAAAAGCGAGGGCCCAAACCGATTCAAATCCAACATCAATAGAAAGCATTCTGAACTTTTAAGATCTGAGGGTCTTGTGAATGTTTACAAACATCTGCAGGGTGGAGGTCAAGTAGAAGGGACCAGTCTCTTTTCAGTGGTGCTCTGTGACAGGACAAGAGGGAATGGTAGCAAGGTGAAACACAAGAAGTTCAGCTCAAGATGAGGAAAAACTTCTCCACTATAGAGTGACAGAGCCTGGAACAGGCTGCCCAAAGAGGTTGTGGAGTCTCCTTCTCTGGAGACTTTCAAGACCTGCCTGGATCTGTTCCTGTGTGGCCTGTCCTGGGTGATCCTGCTCTGGCAGGGGGGTTGGACTCTATCTCCAGAAGTCCCTTCCAACCCCTACCATTCTATGATTCTATGCTAAATAAAAATAAATGAGAACCCAAACATTAAATCAATAAGGATTAGTGTAACTCCCAAAAATTCTACTCATCTACTTCCCTTTTAGCGCAGAAGTGTGAAAGACGTCCTGACTGCAAGGCTTCTAAGTGCCATTTTCTTAGGTTTTCTATCACATTTGGGTACAGGAACAAGGATTTCCAGAGACAGACAGAAAAAAAAAGCAAATTGCTGAGTTAAGAATTAATTCTCCACCTGGTTAGCTTCAAATGCATGCTCATCAGTAGCTGTTACTGTGAGAAGACAGGTATGGTGAGAGTTTCACATGGACTCATAGAGAGCATTGATTCCTAGCAAAAAAAGAAACCCTGAAGGTGGCCTTTCTCTGTAAATGAATCACAAGGCTATCAGAAGCCCTTTTATAAGTGTAACATCAAAGGAAGGATTAAAATCATCTCATGTCTAGGCTAGGCATGATGATGAATTGTAGCTAAAGAATATGCTTCTGAAAGGACTATTTCCACACTCCTGCAGACAACTTCTGACTGTCCCTGACTCTTAAGGACAAGCTACAAGAAACTGTTACATTCATTCACAGCATGTCTCTTCTGGCTAACCTACCAGAACTGGATTCAGGACACTACTTCTGGCTGAACAGATCTCTATACAATAATATATATATAAAAAAAAATTCAGCTGCTATCCCCAACTACTTTTTCAGAGAAAAATGCACTTTTCCAAGTTCTCAAACTAAGGAAAAAGTTACAGCCCTCAAGGGAAAGATCCTAACGACTGCACTCTTTTCCAGTGATGTAGCATCAGAGACATCCACAACAGCATGCAGAGCCAATTTTGATGCTAGTTGATTCTGACAGTCACACTGGTCCCTTCTTCCCAGCTGGCTTTAAAACAAACCAAACCCCAGAAAACAAGAACAGAGGCACACCACTGAACTGCTGCAGAGACACTTTATGATGCCTACAGAGCATAAAGACACAAGCAGATAAGTAGTTTATTCCCAAGAGATGCATTCTTTGGGTTCCTTGTCTCTAGAATATTTAAATTGCAGAGAAAGCTTAAGAATGTGAACTGGTATTTACAACCAATGTTTCGAGATCCAAATGTCTCCAGAAACCACTCTATTTGTAACAGGTCTCACAAACCTGCCCCGAAAAGATACCAGGTTAGTTAGGAAGACTGTGGTACTTTAGAATGCCTCCACTAATACACATGATCAAACAGTCCCAGGATCCAGTGGTAGAAAATGTCAACCACCGTGATGCTTCTCGCCAGCAATATCCAAGCAGGTTTTCATCACAGACATCGTTCTACCTAGGAAGTTTTTCTAAATGGTCCATGATTAGAGAGATATAGTCATGACTTCCTCAAGTGAGAACTTTCTGCCTGAAAAACAAGTTGATCTTTTTTAACTCTTTATTATAAAGAGACCTGATACAGATTCATAAAACTTCTAGGATGACTGTTACAGGGTAGCCAGCAGATGGGCTGTTGATTTCCCCTACTCTTTACAATATGGATATAGGAGAATGAGGAGAAATTAAGATCTTTTTAAAAAGCATACAAAGAGTACACTGAAAGCATAAAAGTGTACCACACAAGACCAATACCAGGAAAACAGAAGGCTCTTTAAAAGAATGGCCAAGGTAATCAATCCCTTCGAGGTTCTTCAATTAAAGTTTCTCTGGCAAAGATATCAAACAAGAGATTAAAAGGAAAGGCTCCTTGCATGCAAAGGACAGGAAGCAAACAATATGCTGTTAATTTAAGCACTGAATTGGATTTTCAATTATAGGAATTACAAAATAAAAAAGGAATGAGATAGTGTAAAAAATAGTCACCAACTTCATTAGGATCATAAAGATCACATATATGTTTTGACAACTGAAAACCAGTTCTGGTGCAGTAATTTCCTGGAAAATGAATGCAGAAATTTCCAACAATGCAAACACCAGCTCCAAAGCAGCAATACTGGGAGCAGAAAAAGCATTTTGTGACAGAAGACATGATACAGAACATGATAGTCCTAGCAGTGGGGTCCAGCAGAACACAATTATTCCAATACTAATAGATCCAAAGAAGTTGCATTAGTAAATTAAGAAGGACATGTTCTAGAAACACTCTTCACCATTATCATCCTTGTTACTCTTATGATTAGCTGCAACACTAACAACTGCTGTCAAGTCCTATCTGCAACTTTGTTTTTTCCTTTCCCTTTGCAACTCTAATCACTGACCAGGACTGTAACAAAGGTCAGAGCCTTTACAGACCACCAGGAGCTCTTCTAAAGCCACATTTGTGGAAGCTGACTTCCCTAGAGCTGGCACATGACTTGCAAGTGGCTTGAAACAAAATTCACAACAAGCGAGTGATTATTTTAAGCTAAATCCATATAGGTCTTTCCATTTTCAGGCGACATGACAGAAAACTTAAAAAAAAAAATTCCAACACATGCAGAAAACCACTCAACCTTAACTCAGTGAAAGTTACCAGGAGTAATTTAACATTTACCCTTTTGCTACAGTTGACATGCCCGAGCCTACAGAAGTAGCTGAAAGATTTATGTGCGAGTAGGCACCTACAGGTAAATACTACTAAGTTCGTATCTATTTCTTAACTGACTTCATAATTTGAAATTGTAAGTTTATTTAAAATGGACACATCTATTTGCCCTCTTTCTTTCTGCACATACAGCAAACAACCTGTGGAGCAGCCTCCAGCTGGAGAGAATAAATCAAAGGGAGGGCAGAAGAGATTTTCAGTTAAGCACTGGGTAGAGCAGTTAAGTCCCAGATAAAACGGCATTTTACTCAAAGGAAGATGCCAAGGTATCACAAGTAAAACAACAGTTACTCCAACTGATGACTGGCAAATTTCCACTTCCCCTTTGACCGGTTTCCCACTAGGGGGCTGTATGGGACAACACGTGGATACCAGGCCATAAGGAACACTGGAAGAGAGCGGAAAATACATCCAGACATTCCAGGTTGCACTAGCTGATCATTTGCTACCTTTTCTTAACAGATACAGAACAGCTGTCTGAAACTGATTCATACACCCAACCATACAGAAGCTTACACAATGTGACTAATTTGACATTTTAAAATCACAATTGACTTCTGCACTGGCTCATACCTTGTCCTATTTCTGCAACACACTATTGCTACATCTGAAAGAGTCTATTGTTTGGGAACTGGCAAAATAATTAACCAATTAAAAGTAACTACCAGAAACAGCTAACAGTACTACAGAAAAAGTCACTACACTGGGCCAGAAGGAAAGAAAAAAACACCAACCAACACAACAAAACACATTTTACTAAAATGAATCCACGTGTTTCTCAGGCCATGTATCTGCAGCACAGGCTGCCATGCCTTTTATATTATCTGATCACAACAACTGCTGCTGTAAGCTTTCATTTTTTGTATGCTGCCATAAATCCTAGAACTTCTATGGAATGAAAGCATTTAAGTAGTGTGTGCACCGTACTTCAGTACAAAGTCACTTGCTGAAGCCTTTGTTTCCAAGCATAACGACCAATGAACTGATCAAGTGTTTTGTGCTCTGCAGTTAATAATACACGTAGAGTTATAGACAGTGATGTTGCTTTCCTAAAGCTTGATGTTTTTAAAGAGCATCTAATGACAAATTGACAAAACATACATATGAATAGTAAACCAAAACCAAAAGCTGGTAAATCTGAAGGTGGTAATTTTTTTCTGCAAAGTTATCTGAGACTAGCAAAATAAGTTAGAAGTACATTTAATCTGTGAGTGACCTAGAAGGCAGAAAGAGAAGACAGAGAACTGATGTTAAACTCCAGCATGGAGGAAATAGCAGTAAAGCAAATGTAGCAAACGTTACAGGTGGCTTCTTACCTTCACATACAGCTCGTATCGTGCCTTGACTATAGGATTATTCAAGATACTGGTGGCAGTAAGAACACTCTCCCTTTTTATTTGTTCTCTGTAGGCCTAGGAAGCAAATTTTACAGTGAATAATTATCATAAACCTGTTACAATTGCCACGCATATTTGAATTCATGGTCAGTTTCTCTAAGGAAAATAATGTACATGTTGTAGCATGAAATGCTCATTCCTACCATTTAAGTTCAAACCACATAATAAGCTCAGTTGATTCTGGTAGTGTTTATAGTTTGTTGCTTTGGAAGATACAGTCATGTGTTTCCTGGATAATGAAATACAGCCACACACCTCTCTACAACCACAGTTACCTGCTCTCACCTACAGGTAACACGCAAGCTCTTCCTTCACAGCCTAACATTGCTGAGTATGTCCCTGCTTGTTGCAGGGGGGTTCAACCAGATGACCTTTAAAGGTCCCTTCCAACCCAAACCATGCTATGATTCTATGATACTCAGAGTCATAGAAGCTCATATATAAACAGCACATTATTTTGTCAATCTTGCTCACTATAACAAATGTTTTTTTTTCTATCACAGTACTCTCAACCCTTCTACCAACCTGAAAAGTATATCATTACAGACTGAAACAGAGACCAACTACCATGCTACTGTTAATTCTAAACTGCTCTCCCTTTTCTGTCATTCATCTAGTGGCCATCCCAGCCCTAATCCTTGACAGCAAATCAAAGAGCAAACGGCCAAACAAAATGGAAGATGCCAGTTTTGTTACCTCAGTAGAAGCATATGTATTATGTTTTGCAATTTGAACAAATCTTTCCAACACTAAATGGTAGGGGGGAAAAAAAAAAAAAAGAAAAAAGTTCCCATAATATAAGAAAGTCATTCCTAGTATCCTTTTCAGGACTCAACTGCTGTCAACAATTAAGCACACCATCATTTAATTAACTGGTGGTTAAGCACTGGCTCCTTCAGGAGACATTCTGTTTACCAAGTGTAACAAGGACATTCTAGCTTTCTAGGGAACAAGTAATATCAATAAGAACATAGAAATTTTTTGCACCAAGTCCCATAACACTACTATTAGATTATGCTCCCCCCCACTTTTTTTTTTAATAATGTCATATCTTACTTGTTTTCCTTTTGTGTGGTCAGGAGATTTTAAGTGCTGCTGAACAGAACTGTGTAATGCAGGAACATAGACACTGCAAGCACTGCAGTGAACAGTCTCCACTTTCATCATGTGGTCATCAGCAGTAACACCTGTCACAGAAGATGCAACAAATCAGTAACACAAATTCTGTTACTCTTGGGAAAGGGGAAGAGGGCATTAGTTGCTTTATTCTGAAAAAAAGAGAGCTCTCATTTGTTAAACAGGTCAAATTGAACCATGGGGGTATATACACCCAAACTCAGGCATCAAAATTAGACTCTCTGAAAGCAATGTTGAAGGAGGAAGTTTTTCATTCGGATACTTCACCTCCTTCTCTCCATGGACTATGTATGAGACCTAGACAATTATGTTTGCTGTCATGGGTTAAGATATACAAACACCTAACTGCCTAATAGAGGAAAATAAAAATGATACAACAATCAAATTCAACTATTTAATATCCAGAAATGCCATCTACTTAAACTCAGCAAGAACTAACACCCTTAATAATGCATATTTTAATACAAGAAACAAAGTTTCAAAGTAGTTGGATCTACTTTACCCCTCATAAAAACAACTACTTTATTTCCTTTCCTCCCCTCACGACCAAGAAGCAGCAAACGAATCTAATTCCTCTTGTAAATATAAATATTAGCTTACCAACAAAACATTTTGATCGAAAAGGTAAACACGCCCTCCAGTACTTAAGGAAACTATACAGAATAAATTTGGGAGATTAAGATAATGGCTATAACCACTTTGGTTTTAAGAACCTTTTGGCATTTAAATTCAAATTAATATAGTCAAATACAGTTGTTACCTAAAGTAAAGGTACTGTGGCCCTAACATATCTTTTGAAATCCCTCAAGCAAAGGATAAAGTGGAAGAACAAGAGGCAACAAGGCAGGGACACAGAAAATGCTCTAGAAAACTGCCTGTAGGGTAGCACAGGGGGGAAAATTCACATCGGGTGCACCTTGAGTAGCCAAGGCAGTGCTCAAACTCCTACTTTTGTCAGCATCCCTCAGGCAAGCAACTATTCCACTTACTCCGATCCTTGCCATCACGTCTGACCATTGTCACCTTACTGCTTTATTACGTGCTCTCTTTCAGTCTATCTGCACCCACCTGCTGCCACTTCTCACGCGTTAATACTGAGTACACTGCAAACCCCATCCACTTCTGTCTGTCAAGTACCCAGCACAATGGCATCTTACTCTCACTAGGCTACCTGGATAGCAAACATAAATGAGGTTTGCTACCTCCCACTGTGATTACACACTACATCAGATCAGAAACAAAGTAAGGAATCCCAACCAGGTACCGAAGTGTGAAAACTGATCATTTTAATCCAAACATTTTATCAAATTCAAAGAATGAAAGGAAAAAAAAGCCAAGCAGACCTGCACAGTGTGCACATTCACATGAAACACACTGCTCACCTTCCATTATATCCTTTTCAGCAGCTTGAGCATTTTCTGTTTGGTTACTCGTCTGTTGCTTACGCATAGCTGTCTTCTTGAATTTATTCACCATACACTCCTACAGAGAATCAGAAAAAAAAAGTAACACATTTGATGTACAATTGTTTATATTCCAATAGGAACCTATACTTAAAACGTTACTTAGAATAGCTCTGTAATAAATAGCTTTTAATTGCTGTTATTTAAGGCACTACTTTTAACTGTAAAAGTAACATTCTACAGACTCAATTTGCTTGTAGTAATGTGCTGTGCCAAAAGTTATCTGCAGAAGGAATTCTAAGTTCAGTTGACATTTATCTTCAAAATATGCTGTAATTACATTCTAATGAAAAAAAAACATTATACAGATCGAAAAACAGTTGTCTTACATGAAGAAATTCCATCACTACTTTGTCAAATTTGGTTTGCTTCTGGATATGATCGAGTGTTTCCTGGTGAGCTGCACTTTCCAGATGTGACTCAATTTCTTTTTCTTCAAATGTTCGAAATTTGCAAAATGAGCAAGTAAATGCCATTCTATCAAAACAAACACATTAAATAATAGTATTATTATTTAAGAAACATTCTTCCCTCTCTCCTCAAAACTACAAGGGCTTGACAAACCTAATGAGGAAAGGAATGGGAAAAGCATTCTTTAAAGAAGCCTAAGCAAAAAAATTAAAAACAATAATTAAATCCAGTATTTACCATTATGAAGGGTAACTGCTGCAAAAAAAAAATTTGAGTTGGATCAGTCTCAGAGCAATGAATTATCTATGCAAAAGATGAAAACTGCTGAAATCAGAAGCTCGCCACTGAAAAGCCACATTATTCTGCAAGTGTATCTGTCACAGCTCTCTAACTTGTGCCATCTTTTGTGTCATCCACAGTTTCCTAACTACAAAGAGTCAAAATTAATTCAAAGCTAATTTCTGTACAAAAACTTTGTAATCTTTTTAAGGAAATGTGGCTTCCTCACTACAATGAGGAAAAGGCAAGAATGTTCTGATCATCCACTGCACTGACACAGAACAGTTTTGTACTGTCTGGCCATTAGCCTGCTTGGCTGGGGCAAGACTAAGGAAAGTTACAGAACTGTATGCTTATTTTTGCTACAAAATAGTTCACCATGCACACAAAACCAGAACAAAGTCAATTTCTCACATTAAGTCAGCATGAATATGTATTTATTCGAAATGCATACTCCAAAAGCAGTAGCATTCTAAGCTGTTTTAAGTTTGCACTGATCACTTGTTGGGTAGAAGGTGTTAGGAAATTGGGTATTTTCTGACATACCAGAAGTTCAGTGAAACATTCACAGTTTCACAGCCACGGCATTTGGGTGCTGAGTTTTGGGTTGAGGTTTTTTTATATGTTTGGGCTCATTTTTAGAGTTTATTTTGGAGGTGGCAGGGCAGGGTGCGAGTGGGTTTTTCTTCCTCATTTCTCCACTGCATTTTATTTTTTGTAAAATCAGTCCAAAGGTGCTTTCAGGAAAGAAGACATTCTTACAGCAGGATAAAGGGGCAGAAAAACACATATGTACATATGGCAAAAAGTTCTAGCACAAACCTGTATCCATCACCATATTTTTCACTGTTTTTCTCCCTTCTACGCCTTTGCTTCTCTCTTCTGGCCTCAATTCGTCGCTTTTCTTCTTCCTCACTTTTAGCTTCTCCTTTGCCATCTTAACATACAGTAGAAGAATTTTAAATGTTGTGTTCAAAAAATAAACCAACCAAACAAGACCAAACACCAGAAAAAGAAAAAAACAAAACCAAAAACCCACACCCAAGACAAAACCAAATCCCCAAAGTATCCGACTTCCCCATTCCCTCCACAAATACCTCAAAATGCAGAAAAAGAGCCTGTATCAAAGTGGTTTAATGACTCATTTAAATGCCAGAAGAGTTCAGAGGAGGAAAAAAATAAAAAATACAATAAAAAGACAACCAAATTAAGCATTTGCTTCCAACAACACAAGCTTAGCAGATCAGGGATTAGACTCTAGATTAAACTCACAAAAGTAAGGAACTGCAGAGTTAAAGCAAACTCTGCCCTGCTGTGTCTAGTTATTCAAGGCCTCTTGAAGAAAGTGACCAGGAAAGGGTACTGGGGTTACACAGGGAGAAAGACATTATTTAAAACTCTCCTTGGTTTTAGAGCACCATTGCCACAATCCCCTTACATAAAAACTAAACTATCTCGAGCCATTCTCTCCTGCTGAAAAAGCAGTTTCCAAAAGCAGAAGTCCTCATAAAGCAGACACGGTAGTGCTTCATTAAGATGTGTGATGATACCCAACCTAAACTTCAACAACTTTAGTATTTTTTTCCACACCAGACTTTGTTTTTCACAGTAAAATGTTCTGAGGATTTTCAGCTGAAAAAAATAAACCAGTGAAGGAAGAGCTAGCTCAGAAGCATATAGAACAAAACCAAGACCAACCACACAATGAAAAACCAACCAAACCTTCAAAGAACATTATCACCTGGCATGTAAGTTGAGTGCTAGCAAATAAAAGACTAGAAATCAGCTTTTGCAACATTAAAAACTTCTAAGAACATTGACTTTTTGCATGTGTACTTAAGTTTGCCTTTCCTACATCTGCTTTAAAAGCCTATGGACAAAGGAAAACAACTGGAGTTGCTTCAGTTTTAGCGGAGGAAAAAAAAGAGCTTAACTTAGTTTTCTTTTACAGTTCAACAACAGAAGAGAGGCCAGCCTCCATGAAATCTGCCTCTGCTCAAACTACCAAAGGGAATGTACAGCTGCATAATAGTAATAAAAAAACAAACAAACAAAAAGATGACTTGCAAAAAGCTCAGTGACTCTAGAAGTGTCACTGAGTACTGGAAAAGATTCCCACTGCCTGCCTTACACTTTATTCCCGATTACTTCAAGGTTTTTCATTTTGTAGAAAAGAACTTCAAAAATTATCTGATCCAGAAAGGGGAAAAACTCCTTTCCAAATTGAAATAAATCTTTTGAAAGCTTAAAAAACAACCATCCACTCACAAAGCCAACTCCCATTACCAACTGAAATTTCACTTAATGCCTTTACCATCAACCCTGAAAATATGCAAAGGATCACTCGTTTTAGTGCTGTAAAATTCATCTGGCATGACAGTCTGTGGAGTGAAATGGTTTATCTCTTGCCCCTCAAGCTCACAAATTCAAGTGGCCATCCTGTTACAAGCTGGAGAATGGAACCCTGAATCTATATGTCAACTGGGACTCCCACCTTCCTTCAGTGCACATACACACACTTACAAAATTAAAAATAATTAAAAAAACACTACAGAATTTGGAAAAAAAATATAAATTACTATTATTTCAAGAAAAGAAACACTAGTCACTTGGTTGCAAATTTCCAGCATTCCTTACTATCAGATTAGACTACATACCCAATAGGGCAGCACACAAGGGAAAGGGGCATAAAATAGCTTCAGCCTTAACACTGGATTACTTTGTGTAGGTGTTTGAAATCACCAGTTAATATACAGTTTAACTGATTTTATGTAAATAATAATTAACCTGTTTCATTAAGACTGCACATGAAAGAGCCCCCGTGTTCTTGTGAGCAGCTCTCTGAGTTAATTAAATCCACTTTCATAAACATGACTCACCTAGGATTTAAGGGTGAGGTTGATCAGCTAGTGGGATAAATAATAGGATATGGGTGAGGAACCGGTGGGTAAACAACATCTAAGCAATGGAATGGCAGTGAGTATAGAAGACCATTAACATAAATTTCACAAAAATTAAAACAAGTCAAAACACAACAACATACAGAGATGATGGGAAAGAGAGACAATAAGCATGTAAAGAACAACACACGTGATGGGATGGATGTTACAATCATCTTCTCCATGGCCTAAGTTTAGAAACGCTTAAAAAAAACCCCAAAACAACCAACCAAACAAAAAAACCCCAAAACAGTCATGCTACTCAGTAACTAGAGGCCATACATAGAGGCTTACTGAATCTATTCACTCAAAGTCACACAAATACAGTGCCCACAGTACCTTACCTCAGAATGCAAACTGACTTACCTCCAAAAGTCTGATATCCGAGATCATAAGCATCTCTTGTAAAGTCTTCATATATAACAACTGCACCACTTGTGTCCACTTCAATTTCCTGATAAAGTCAATTCCATAAATTTTGTAAGGAAAAAAACAAAATTATGCCCTTCCAACTTCAGAAAAAGACAGTGCAACTTTATTTCCAGTAGTCTGTTACTTGCTGTTTTTATCCAATACAACGTGGAAGAAAGTACACTGAGTACCTAGTTAGATTCAGCGTACGAACACTTCATGCTATACGTTTCTTCTTAATGCCTTGAAGTCTTCCTGAATTAGTTTTACCATCAAAATTCTGTTTCCTACATAGTCTGACTTTCAATCCAGACTTTTAAATACTTAGTTGAGAATGTGGCAGTACCTCCACTGAAAATGAAGGAAAATATCATTCCAGTCTTTCAACGTGGAACCAAGATATAGATACACATACATGCTTAGCTTACTAACCATACTCACAGTAACAACTGATCTTTCTGTAGGAGGGAACTAATCTTTGTGCCCTATCAGGGAACAGCTGTTAGCACTGGTTCTTTTTTGTTTTTTTGTTTTTTTTTTTTTTGTTTTTTTTTTTTTTTTTTTACTCTTCCTCCTTGATCTGTGTCTTATCCATGCTTCCTCACTGCTGTTTAGTAGTGTCCCAGTCAGTCTGTACCTTATTTCTCAACCCATAACAGGTTGTAGGTGGAGGAATTCAAGCTGACTACCCATGACAACATGTGAAGTGTTCGTATGACAGCGTTCTGGGCATTAGAGGATCTACAAAGACTTTAAGATTAAATTTTCCAAGCTATCTGCACAAGCTATAAAACTTTCACTCAAAATCAGTAAGGATTTCAGACTGCCATCAAAATAAGACAGTTTTAGATAAAGTGAAGAGAAAGAAGTTTTTCTAAACTTATAAAAATTAAGCACTTAACTACATAACTCTAGCTTAATAATTATTCATTTTTAAGTACACTGTGCAAACTTCTGAAAGAATCACAAACATTTTCCAATTCTGGGATTCTTTACCTCTATAGTAGAATCCTGGAAAGACGTCTTCATGTCTATAAATATAAAATGAGGAAGAAATAAATTACGTAGAAGTACTGTCAATTCATTTTAAGACAATAAGATATTTAGGAAAAAAAAAAATCAGCTCATGCAGCTAGGACAGTCTGCATCTACAATTTATCCTATATTAGTAATAATTCCAAGTGTAATTGGCTATCTTTCGAGATATAAACTGAACAGTCTTGGGAGAGCAATCGCCTATATCCAATCCACAAAACAAAAAAGTCAAGACTGAAAGGACAGTAAAATCTTGAGAAATAGTTTCATAGATACATTGCACAACAACCGCCTATTTTCTGTTAGTTGTCACTCAGTTTTCAGTTTTCAACTACATGATACCACTTAGAGCAACTTTCAGTTCAAGTTTTGGAAAATTGTTAAGCCATCCAACAGTTTCTTCCCCCCCAATGTCTCAGAGCCACGGGACAGGTTGAATAAAAAGTGCATTCCAGCCAGGCACTACCTACTCCACTTAAAGTAACGTCAATATTAGGTAGTGCATTGGTCCTTGCATGGTGGACATCAACGAGAGGAAACAGACAAACCAGAAGTGCTCTGTCTGAAGGTAGTTTAAAAAAAAAAACATAGAAAAGTAGTGAAAGAAGAGCTAAGAGGGAGACCTCCAAGATGCAAGGCATTGATGTACCTGGATGCATATCTTACAGACCCATTTCCTCACGAAAAAGCTGGCAAATCCAGGAATAACATTTCTAATACAAAAGGCATAGAGGAACAT
Source organism: Chloroceryle amazona (assembly GCA_027560015.1). Taxonomy (NCBI): domain Eukaryota; kingdom Metazoa; phylum Chordata; class Aves; order Coraciiformes; family Cerylidae; genus Chloroceryle; species Chloroceryle amazona. The sequence goes on from JANHFX010015621.1 coordinate 112,470, forward strand.
GTTCTATACACCCAGTGCCTGAAAATTTTACAGCACTTCCTTAACGGAACAGTTTTATAATACACAGTAATGTAACTAGAATTACAAAATAAAAAAAAATAGATATAAAAATAAATTCATGTGGAAGTTTCTGCTAATTCCCTGTATTTTTCAGGTGTGATCTGGGGAGGTGGCAGGAGCAGGGTGTGGGTTTATTACACCAAACTATATAATAAGCACTTTAGATACAAATTACCGAAGAAATCAGAAGCACAGAAAACTAAAATTTGACTTCTGTACATGCTGTTCATATTTAATACTCAATTTTACATTCCCTCAAAGCAAGCAATTTATTGAAACCTCATTAGAGAGTTTTTTCTCCAGCTTCTCCTGCAATTACTAAATTAAATTACTAGAGTTGCAGGACATCATTAAGAAAGCTAAACAAACCAAGCCCACTAATTTGCAATTTAAATTTCCACTTTATCTAGTATATTTCCAGTTCTCTTCATCACATCATTTCATTTACACAAAGGAGCAATCTCTCTGCCTTATATAAATTATTCTGTAACAATTTTCACTGCTTTCTCAGTTTGCCTCCCTTTCCCTCTCCTTTTCAGCCATACCTTCTGCCTTTATTTCAGCTGCACTGCAGTTGATGCACTGCTTTTTCTATCTGTCAAAGTTATTTGGACAGCAGTTCCCATGCTTATGCAAGGGCATATTTTAATATTTTTCAGGCATCATCACTTAAGACAACCTGAGATATGAAATTATTTTCAGTGATGAAAATTTGCCTCCAGGAAGTATCAATACAAAGTCTGAATTAAACAGTCTTCAGCAGTACATATTTTAGCACATCAAAATATTCCATCTCATTCAACAAATTATCTTTGCAGTAGAAAAGTTAGAAGAGTAAATCTGTAAAATATCTTGTGGAGTGCTTCAAAGGTAGAAAATGAAGAAATACAAAACAGTGTACACAGCCCTCCTTCTGAATATTAAAACTAAATCGTTCTTAATGAATAAAAAAATCCTAATAATTTTAACTTCAAAATGTTGGCACTTGTTACTTACTAGGTGATTTTTTCTGGCTCAACTTCAGAATGGGTTTTGTCATTTTGGGTTTCTTGATAAATGTCCCACCGGGTTTGTTATATGGCTGTGGTATCATTTTTCTTTTTATTCCTCTTGCAGCAACTGCTGCAGGACTGGGTTTGTTATGATAGTCAACAACAATTCCAGGTCTGTGCATTCCTCCAAAGTCTCCCATATGCTGAAAATTTGTGAAATCAAGAAAAAGGTATTAGTATATGAAATCAGTAGAAATAAAGCAATTACTTGGTATAATAAAACTGTAAACTAAGTAAAATCTGCCTTCTAGAGCAAAATGCAGGGGAAATTTAAGGTCCCAGTTTGATGATGTTTTATGTAATGGCTTAGTGGGTGTTTGCCCAGTAGAATGAATATATAATATATATGTATAAACTGTGTTTCTGCTTATTCAGAACCATTGTCCAGACAAACATGTCTATCAGAGTTCATAACACAGTCTAATGTCTCGCCTCCTCTCTTCAGATTCTCTAGATGATGAATAACTTCTCTCTCTGGAAAAAAAAAACAAAGCTAACCAACGCAGTTTTTAACACTTAGTTGGCAGTCTTTAAAACCAAAGAGGCTTCTTCATGCCAAATGTTTAACAGCGATTCAAAAAGTGAGTAAAGGCCAGTGTGGAACAGCAATTAACTGAAAGAAGCTCATTCTTTGCTTTATTTATCTTTTCACTGAATTTGATACGCTTAAAATTCAAAAGTTGTGCCTGCAGGCAATGATATAAAAACATGGCAGCTATAGGAATGAAAATTCAGTTGAAGCACTAAACCTTTCTATAATTCCTAAAAGGATGTACAGTCATTTGTGGACACTTGTTTACAGAAGTTACCCCTCTGAAGGCATGGAATAAATGAGTAATCTGAAGAGAGAGAATTTTGGTAGCTACAGTGTTTTCAAAGGCGCTCACATACTTAATATTAACTCAATTATTTGATTAATAAAGGGCAGAAGAGAGCCCACTGACTGGATGGGTGACTTGGATAAGCAGAAATATTGGTATTGCCATAAGAAGAGAATTAATATTACACTATCAAAGTCAAAAGTGTTCCTTTACACTTAAAAAAAACAAACCAACTTCAACATACTTCATGAAAAGTATGACTTATTTTAAAGCAAAATTTAAATGACAAGAGACTGTACCAAAACAGGCACTTTTCTTTATCAGAAGTCCATGCACAAGGTTCTCCATGTTAATTTATTTAGTTGAGATAGTTATAAAACTAACTAGCCTGTACATTTACACTGTACGCACAAATCTGACATGACGTATGCACTTGGGTAATTTCAAGTACTTTTTTTTTTAAACACAGTCTATCTATTAAAGGTGCAATGCATTTTACATATGGTAAGTAGTTTAGCCTTTACATTCTCCTTTATCACATAAAAGACTAAAAGGATAAATTTCAAAAGCAAAACAAAACAACAACAACAACAAAAAAAGAAATAAGGCTACTTGGTTGTAACTCTGCACCCAAACTTTCAGATCTATGAGTTCTGAAAGGATGGCCTCCAAGCCTAAGAAACTAACACTTTCAGCTTCACAAGCAGAGAAACAAAGATGTTTCATACCATGCTACATGCTAACTAACAGCCATGTGCAACTCTGAGCTAAAATTTGAAGATGGCAACTATAGTACTCAAGAATGCTGCAAAATAGACTTTCTGGAACAAAACCATCACACAAATAGACATTTAAAAGACCCAGTAAAAAAATAATCTTCCTCTACCCTTCAAGCTACAAACAAGTTGTATGGTTTAAAATTAAAGAATTGCTTCCCAAAGAAATATGGCATAGCTAAGAATTTTAAAAGGTAAGTTACACCTAAAGGCACAGGCAGTAAAGGGTTCACTGAACTCTTCATGCTTCAAAAAACCAAACAGTCAGAATTGGGATTATAAAACCAAGATAAAGGGACACCATCAACTTAAAGTTAGTACTTTCATCAGGACTTGGTTTTATTCTCTTCTATTGTAACTTTTTTCCCCTAGCTCATTTAATATCAAGCATTACTTCACCAAACTGTGTTCCACTACTTTGTGTACAGTTAATCTCACTGATTCTTGGACTGGTTTTGCATCCTACACTGGAAAGGAATCCACTGAAAAGGAGTTTGAAAACAAGTCTTCAAAACAAAATGAATACCAGTAACAGGACTGAGCACACTATCTGGGAATTCATCTTAATTCTGTGAAAAGACCTGATTTCAAGTTGATGATGACCCTTTAACCATGCTTTAATTTTGAAAAAGAATCACTATGACTGCTAACCACCCACCTCTGCCATTTCCTCCCCATCACCCTTCCAATACACAAGTCAGAGTAAGAATTAAGTTCAAAAGAAGACTTGCTGTTTAATAAAGCGTTTGTTCAACATGTTAAAGAATTCTCAACTTTTTTACCTTTACTGGAAACACGCTACTCTAGCATTCACAACCTGGGTTTTAATTTTTGCTTATACATTGCACCTTTAACCTACTCAAAACTTCAAGACTTTGAATTAAACTTTTACGATATTCAAGAATTTCCCCACCAGCAAAGCTGCTAGTGTTTACAAGAAAAAAAATGCAAGTCCTTTTAATCCCTTTTAGACCAAACCTATTACTTTTTTCTTCACCTTTCAAACAAAAGGAGAGATTTAACAAACCTCATCAACTAGTCTTCTATTACTCATTACTTTCCACAGAAAGAGGGACTGGGTTCTACTTGAAGACAGCTTCAAGGGGGCAAGGGTAAACAACATTGTCAACCATGATAGTTTGCTTGGACAAAAACCCCACACTGTACTGGACAGTGCATTCATTTTAAAGCAGTGGTCTTGAAAGGGTTTAAAAGAGTGTCTAGTGAAAAGAATCTGAAAAGATTCTGTACTTACTCCTCGGCCTCGGCCTCTGCCTGTTGATGGTCCTCCAAAAGCATCATAGTTTCTGCTTCCAAATCCACTTTCAGGATAAGCAGGCGTTCCTCTCCCCCGAGAGCCTACAGGTGCAGGCTTCATATGGGGTGAAGAAAAACTGCTGTAGGAAGAGTAACTCTCTCTTCCTCTGTCCTCCATAAACCCAGGCCTCAATTTTGAACGGGAGTAAGGTGCTTCCCAGCTAGACCCGCCCTGGTTTCTACCTCCGAAAGAGTCAAGGCTATTCCGGTAGGAGTTGTCAAATCGACCACCATAACTACCTCCGAAGCGGCTTTGTTCGGGTTCATTATAACCATAGCCAGATCTGTACAGATCTCGCCCACCCAGAGAAGACCCGGAGTCGTAAGACTCATAAGGTCCAAACCTGGAAAAGTTGCACAGTGAGGAGAAAAAAAAGTAAGCTTACTAATGTTATACATTTCAAAAGACAAGTTATCAGTTGACATTTATCAACTAAAATCAATTTATTACTATACTGGTCTGTACAGTTGTGTTATTGTTTAAACTTGATTAGGGCTGGGCAGATCACACTATGACCAGATAGAAAGCTATCTGAGCCATTTTTGCTACAAAGAATTCTGAAGTTCAGTATGCCTGAACTTTGTTTACTTAAAATTTTCAGCAACATTTATTTACTAAAACATTAGAGCCCAGCCCTAGTCTCACAAAAATAATCACCTGCAGACATTCATAGGCTAGTCAAACTCTCCTTTCTTCAAAATCATGCCCTCATATTCTAACAGTTTTAACAGCAGTTAAAAGGTAGCTTAGTTCTGAACTGAGGGGAAAAATAAAAAAGTTTTGGTTTGTTTTGTTTTGCCTTTTTTAGTGGTACAGTTTTGAGTCTTAAACACCCAACAGATCGCATTTTAAAGGAAAAATACGTTCTTCCATTCATATTTGTACATTTTGGAAATTGTCTTCCCTGGAAAAAATCAGTCTCCTAGTCAAAAAGTTCTTGACCTTCAGCATATCCATCTTTCTCCTGCAGACCATTAAGTCTAGCAGCTCAGGATTTTGAAAATCTATCCAATGCATGCACAGTGTACACAAAAACAGTAATTGGAATTTCAGAGTAGAGAAACAAGGAGCTGAAAGCTTTAGGCATTTACCAAGAGTTTGCTTTGCCTGGAAGGGTGGGTCAGGCTAGAAATCATCAATATTTGTAACCACTTGGAAGGGAAACACATTAGTGTCCCTGCAGGGTTGTAATAGGGTGATTCAGCAGGAGTTGGGAAAGACAACCCCTTGACTGATAAAACATAACTAGAACAGACTTAAATTACAAACTGTATCTACAGTAAACTGAATGCCTTCATTTTGAAATGTTAATCTCAGAAGACCCAAAGCTACACAGAAAATGACACTATCTACAGAAGGAGCCCATGCACAACATTAACGTTACATGGCAAGAGACATTTGGTGTTCAAGTAGTCATTCAACCTCAATCATATGCAGATTACTAGATGGTAGGTACAGCTCATTCCTGAATCTCTGCTCAAACTTTTAAGTCAATCTTAATGTTCATCGTTAAGCAAATTATACTTAACTAACATGTTTAACAGAACCGTGAAGCAAAACACAACACTTCTCCAGCCTTCCTACTTAGTAATGTCCTTGCCCAGTGGCACCACAGTGACTACAGCCAGACAAGAATTCAAGGGCGCGTACAAGAAAACCATCAGATTATCTAAGTTTTCTTCACATTTTATTTCCTCCAAGATAGAATCACTACTCTGAAAAGCATGCTTCTTTGAATACAATATTAAGACCTAAATCAAATCAGCTGCTCCCTACTGTTTTTATCCGAAAGAGCAACAGTAATAGTATCCTAGCATTAAATACACAACTTTAAGACCACTGCATCAGAATTTTTGGTTTTAGACCAATCCATCTTACAAAGCAGCCCAGAACATGCACACAGTTTTGAATATAATCAGTACCTGCCAATGAAATAATCTGGACATGACTTTAAGATTCAATACCAAGATCATTTGAGCACTGCACATTCAAACCAAAGAACACATACCCTAAATGTTCCTTGAAAACGGAATGTTGATAGATTCAGTCTAAGGCACCAAACCAATTAGGTCTAGTCTGCTAGGTCAGAAATGGTATGTCAGGCCAATCAGCTACAAATTGCTAGCCATTACTGAAAAATAAAACTTTTTCCATTTTCATTCAAAGACGCATTGTTTCTCTGTCAAACTTTTTCCACTAAAATGCTCATTATTACAAGAATCCAGCTCTTACAGTTTAGTACTTATCGAACATGAAGGTTCAGAATGAAAGCGTTCATACAAAATCATAACAACATGCCTCAGGAACACTTAAGTTAGAAGACAGTATGATTTAAACTTAAATTGGATTTGAGCAATTCTTGGGACAACTGAAGGATTATTTTACCTGTTACCACCACCACCACCTCCTCCGCCTCCACCTCCATGACTCTCCATCCCATAGGATTGGTTAAGGTAAGAGTCCATGGATCGTGGGCCACCATAGCCTCCATGCCCATAATCACGGTCCATGTCTAAAAAAAGAGCAGAAAAATGTTTATAAAGAAAGCAAGCAAGAAGCCTTATAAAGTAATCTAGTTTAAATTCTTAAGTAAAAGGTTTACTCTTTGCCACAGTGCTTACAAACAAAATACAAAACTGACAGTTGCACACCAATTTTGACACTGCGCTTAGGGAAGCCGCGTGTCTGTCGTCATCTGAGCACCTCTTAACTGAAATCAGGTTCATACTTTTTCCCAGTAGTAGATAACTTGGAGTTACTGTTCCATCAGATGGAATTCAGACGCAAGTTAAATTAAAAGAATTAAATGGAGAAGCCTGATGCAGAATATGTCAGAAGTTAGTAGAGAGTTAAGACCACTTCCCACCCTTTAATATAACACACACAGCTTACAGGCACCTGCCTTCTCTATCCAACACCTCAAAAAACCTTCACTCACACTGACAGAGACCCTGGGTCAAGGTTACAAGCAAAAGAAAAAGAAAAAAAAAAAAAAGAATTCTCTTGCATCCAGCTCAAACAGAAATCCGCCCAAATCAGCAGTGACTTGCAGTTCACTAACTGCACTAAGATGTCACTTTGTGACACCTTTATATGTTGCAGTGAAATCTGGCAAAGGAACCAACTTCTTCCCTGATGTTGGGAGTTTTATGTAAAAGTTCTGGTTAAATAACCACTCAAATTCAAAGCACTAAAACAACATCATAGAAATGCAAATTATAATTTACTGTCTTCCCTTTACATACAGTTTGCCCTTCACTGACTTTCTAATGACCAAAACTGCTTCCCAGTACCAACCAACACTAACTTTTGGATAACACAAAGAAAATCTGGCAAGTAAAACCCCACAGAAAAGGTAACTCAGAGAAAGAAAACACAGTGACATAGAAAGGATAAAAACAGAACCACACAAAGACTTGTCCACTCTGATAAGAGACTATTTTATGCATTCCAAAACGTCCAAGTGTACACTACTGACTTTCCAGAAGATAACAGCACAATAAATTCACCCAAAGTCATAACAAATTCTCCTGTTGGAAGGAAACATAATCACTCTGGGGATATCATTTCATGAAGTAACTTAGTAAAGTATATATATATAAACACACACATACACACACCATTTCCTGATTGTATTGCTTCTTATTAGCAGCAGGCTGCCACTGTAACTTACTTTCCTACATCTGCCAACAAGAATTCTGCAGATGGTATTGAGCCAACATTACCACCTTCCCATAGATGTTCTTAGCATGCCTGGAGAGAGAGCCCAACAAATGAAGATCTGCTGATTTTTCTTCTAATGCTCACAGAATGGTAGGGGTTGGAAGGCATCTCTGGAGATCGTCTCATCCAAAGCCCTGCTAAAGCAGGTTTGCCTAAATCAGGTTGCACGGGAACACATCCGGGTGGATTCTGAACTCCCCTATGACCATTAGGTACATTCTAAAAAAACCTGAATATGATACTTCTGAAACAAAAACCTATTTTGAACATGGAAGTCACGCTGTACCTTTCCATATTCCAAACATACAATAAAAATTCTGCAGCAAAGCACAAAACAAGCTCTTCGAAATGCAGATCATGTAGCACCACAGAGCATCAACTTGAACTGCAGTTAGTCTTTAAAGAAGTGGCTGAGCCTTCTGATAAAAGCCTCTAATACTCCTCACTGCTGTGAGTGAATAATCTACCATCTAATCCAGTGGCGTACCCTGAAAACTGCCAACCTCAAGATGCAGGCCAGTAAAAAGGGTAAGATAGTAAAAATTTCACAGAAATTAAGGTTAGATGATCCCACGGCCAACCTCAGACCCAAGGCTGGCTTTTTGTTTGGGTTTTTTAAGTACAGTGTATGCAATCAAGAGACACTGATATTCTGAAAACTGAAATATCTGACCTGAAAGCACTCTATTTATTTACCATAGTTTTGCCTGCTCCCTATTACCTACAGACACTGAGATGCCACAAAATTACTTAGGTTAAGAGCTGAACCAAATCATTCAACACAACCTACTGTCAAGATCCCTGCCCCTGCAATCCGATTCTATTACAGTGTAGGAAGTAGTGACTGGTGGTATCCATATGCCAGAAACTTTCTAGTGAGAAAAAAAATCATCACAAAAACATTCACATGCTAAAGAACTCTTCCAAAAAATTGCTTGAAGCATAGTTTTGAAATAAAATGTTTAGTCTAACATTCTTGGCATGAAAGCAAATACTCTCTCTATATATTATACAATCACAGGATACCTTCTGACATCCACTTTTGCTCAACATTCTCCTTGCTCATGCACGCTCACGTTAACTGACATCAGCAGTCTTGCTGTAGAGCGATGCCAGTCCTTAAATCCTCAATCACTGCCTTTAGGGCATTTCATCCTTTCCAGACTCAACACACTACATTCTAATAAAAATGTTTAAGAAGGGATGCAAAAAGTAAAAAAAAAAAAAAGTTAAGAGGGACAATCACCCACATGATTTTCTACTGCAAGAAACCAGGGGTAGAAGATGAAGCTTAAAAATAAAAAGCTAAAAAATTAATTTGATCTTTTTTCACAAAACAGATACTTAAGACCTTGAACTGCTCTGTGCTATAATAGATACACATGGATTTATGAAGGAAATTGGATCAATTCACTGCAAGAAATTCAAAGGATGTTGAACACTAAGACTATGTCTCTAGTTCAGAGAGTCCCCAAGTTGCAAACCAGTGAAGGCAGATAAATGTACCAAAGGAGCACTGGTACTATTCCTTCCACAACTCCAAAAGGACAGTGACATCAAGGATACTGGTGAGGTGGCACATACACATCTTTGACCTAAAGAAAGTGATCTTATGATTTCCTTCCAACTATTTCATTAACTGTGCCAGATGGCTGAGAAGTTAACCTATCATTCCAACCACTGCCCTCCTGGATTTCTTGTCAGCTGCAGTCATTTTGCCAGCAGCAAAGTTGACCAAAGATTTACACATTATGTACTTCATGCCCAGAGCTTGTCAGAGGTAGTGCTTTCAAATTAAGTAGTGCAATATTTCTTCAGGCATTAAGCTTTTCTTTACTCTGAAAGTCTGTTCTCCAGATTGGCTTTATCCTAGAAAAAGGGAAAATGTACAAGGCAGTATATATTCACTTCAGTGAACCAAAATAAAAGGATCTCAATTTTTGAATGTAGTAGCTGAATAATTAGCACTCTGGCAACTTTATTACAGTATCAAGGTAAATACCTTATTAATTGACAAACCTCACAAACACAGACATCTAAATCTGGCCTCTTCCACGCTTCTGATTCTTCCTCTACTAACTAAAGCAAGACTGATGGACATGGAGCATTAAAAAAAGCTCTATGTACACAGCACTATTTCCTCTGCCTGTAGCCTGCTCCTTGTTCACTGCTACACTAGCTCCGAGGTGACCACTGGTGGAGATAGGCAGATGTCACCTTTCTGCGCAAACTTTTCAGATGAAATATGGAATTCTTTCCCATGGTAAGAGAACACATGCTTAAACACTAGAGAAAAACAACCAGGAATTGTATTGCAGTGTCTCGGTCTGAAAACTCAAAAATGCAGCACTTTATTTAAGTTTAAATAGTAACTTTATCAAAGAAACCTCTGAAGAAATATTGTATCTATGAATAATTGAGTGAAAAGGGGGAAAAAAAAAAACAAACAAAAAACAAAGTAGCTGGTCATATTCCTTCCTAAAGTATAAAAAGGAAAGAGTACATTTCTGAACTGATGAAGGCTTCTATATAGTATCTGAAAAAAAAGTATTTGTTGAAGGAATAAATCAGGTTTTGGTATCTGGACCCTCTTGCATAAATACAGTGTGGATGAACGAGCTGTTGAACTAAAGTACAGAAACAGAACTGCATAGAACAATCTCACTTTTCATACCTGGGCAATGGAGAAGGGATAAAAAACATGTCAAAGGGAGAAAACAATATATTCTCTCTAAAAAAAAAATGGGACAATAGAAGACGAGCTCAATTTATAAATTAATATGTTAAAATCTCTGCATACCTTCAGATTAAGAAACAACAATAACAAAAAGCCCTAACTGGTGGGGAGATCGTTTAAAATAGCTGCAAAATAAATCTCAATAGCCAGAAAAGAAAAAGTAAATTTTCCTTAGGAAAAGGACTAGGAAATTGAACATGTAGTAGGGAAAACTCAGAATCTCTTGGTACAAAGGACTCCATTTAAAAGAAAAAAGATTAATATCAGAGAACACCAAAGTCACATTCACAGCACAACAAAACAAAATACTTTTCAGTAGTGTTCTTCATGTGAAGCATATGAAAAGACTAAGAAGATGAGAAAGGAAAAAGATCCTGCAGTAATAAATAAAAAATAGAAAAATATAAATAACCTTTAAACTATATTAAACACAAACAAACCAACCCAGAAGTAATAGCTTGAAACCAGCTAAGTCTCCCTACATTTTAAATTCATAATCCCCAAGGACTGCGACAACCTTAAGGATCCACTGTGCAATAGTGAGCAACATTATTTCCAAGCACGTTACATTTTTCATAACACCACACCTGCTTTAAGATCTCAACCTTAGACAGATTAGACAGATTGAACACATCATCGAGTCCCACACAAAACAAGGAATCAATCCAACAGCGTAGAGGAATTTTAGAAATAGCAGCAAAAGCAATTTCCTCTTCCAGGTTAAAGGACAATAGTTAGGGTAATAAAAATATTAACATGAATAGTTAATATTTTTGTTAATAATATGAACAGAATTTACTCTACGGGCCATGTCATCTCTGTCTCAAACTAAAGTCAACAGCAGGGGACAAGGGCAGACCTACAGCAGTCATCAGCCATCCAATGAAAAGCACTTCACACTGCTAAGTTTCCAACAGGAACCTTGCCAAGAACTCAATCAAAAACTGGGCAAAGATGAAAACTCTCAACATCCATCCTCTGTTGCCATCTACTGGACCCCTACAAAATATCCTTTAGCCTGCTGTACAGAACTGGGGGATGACAAAGCTTTATATGGGCCTTCCTAATGTACATACAACATATAGACATTAAATATTTCAAGCAGCATACATCATAATTAAACTTGACTAATAATTACAAGTAATAGAAAGCTTAATTATCGCAATAAAAATTATTATTACAGAAGCACACAAAAGGAACAATCTAATTATGCAATGTATATACTATACGAGTAGTTACTTGCCATAGGTTGGGGCTGGATTAACTGAAATACTACTGTTATCAGGCCTCAGTAAAGCAGATTCTGGTTAATGGCTACAGTGAATATTCCAGTAAGATACATAAACTGTCACTTAACCTTTTCTACTAAAGGACATTTAATTAGGAATCAATATAAAGGATTAAAAACAGGGCCATAACTTTATTTATTTCACTGTGAATAAAGAAAAAAAAGTAAAATAATTGGCAAAAAAGCTAAGACTCAAGGAATGCATCATAAAAAAAAAAAAAATCATACTGAAACCAAAAATGCATCTGTAATCCAACGTGTTATCTCCATGTAACAGCCAGCAAGAGCATCAAGAGATCCGACAGCAAACACTTATTTGATGACATCTGTAAATGAAGCTTGGGTACAGTTTATTTAAAAGGTTTTATATCAACATTGGTTTAGTGCTTGTTTGCATGCTGGCAAGAGATGTAAAATTATTTCTTGAGTCTTATTAAACTCCAACTTAATCTTAGAAAAATATAATTTCTTTTCACTTTTATCTACATTGCAATTTTGATGGTGTAAAAGCAAGAGCTGGCTTTTGCTGTATCACGTTTACTTTACATGCTTGCTATATTCCTTCCCAGATTGTAAGATAAAGTTTAAAAAAAACCAAACACAAAAAATAATGAAAATCAAGCAGCTCCAGGTTCTGGTTTTTCCACGTCTCTATAAAAGGGGGGGGGACATCCCTTTATTTTCTTTCAGTAGTAGGAATTGAGTACAGTACTCCATAAGAAAATAAAATACTTATTTATGCAAAAAAAGCATCATCATCAGAAAGGTCTGTATTTCCCCCTCCCATCCCCATTCCTCGATCTCACAATTTTGATTTGGAACGTGCAGGAGTTCATGTTGACATGCCCAAGATGAAAATCAAGTCTCACTCCCAGCCAGTTATAACTCCTCCAAAAAACAACATGTGCAGTCAAACCACGTTATGTACTTTTAATAACCCGCTTGCTTCTCGTTTTTGTCAAACACTGACTGTTCAGCCCCAACGCTTTTTACAGGTTAGACGTATTTATAGCTCATACCTGAGACTGACCCACTGGGCATGTTCACACCACAATGCATGGGGGTATCTGGGAATCTCCAATCTCTGTCTTCAGCTGGAGAGGATGGGTCAGTGAGAATGACTTAGTGCTTAGCAAGAGCTGGAGGGGAGAGACAGGGAGCCGCAACAAGAGGCGGCTCTCTCTCCTGTCGGATCTCCAGTCTCCTGACACGACCCCCTCACGGAGCTCGCCCCGAGCTCCCCCCGCCTACGCCCGCGCCGCCCCCGCCCGCCGCCCCCCCCTCGCCCCCCGCTCGCCCCGCACCCCGGGGCGCCTCGCCTCGCGGTGGGCCGCCCCCGCCCGCAACGCCCGCCCGCCCGCGCCGCTCCCCCCCCGGGAGGGCCCCCCTCCCCCGCAGCCCTCCCGCCGCCGGCCGCCGCCGCCGCCGCCGCTGCCGCTCCCCCCGCCCGGGGGGG
>JANHFX010015622.1:0-17154 GCA_027560015.1 Chloroceryle amazona
TATACAAAACCAGTATTGAACCCAACCCCCTGTATGGTAATTATGTCACTATCACCACTGATACTGTGTAGCAGGCGCCAAGAGAGGCCCACACTGGGCCCAGCAGCAGATGGGAGCTTTCTTCGGGAGCGGGATTCTGGTGCTGGATTCAGGAACACACCTATTGGGATCGAAGGCAGAATGGACAGAGTCCATCTTGGATGCTCTGAGGAAGAAATTGAAGTTAGTTAGAAGAACTGAGATGAAAAGTAAAATCACTGAACAGAATTAGTCACTCAAACCATCACAGATGAAAATTAAGGTATACCTTTTGATAGATCTTGGCAGCTGCAGAACACAGAGGGGTGAAAACATTCTCATAATTTTCCTGTGAGTTAGGTAAATATTGTTTTACAGAGATAAGATTAAATATTAAGATAATTTCCTTACATTCATTTCTACATATTTACATATTTTCCTGTCAATCTCTAGCACTATTTTGCTAGCCCTAAAAGTAAACTTATTTCAGGAGAAGATAATTACCTGATGGAAATTATCTGGAGTGTACTTTGAGAGTTGTTTATGAGAACGTGTACTTCAGATATACCATCTCTTGATTTACCAAGGATTGGAAGTAGTTTCAGGAATGAACGAGTCAGTGCATTGTAGGAATAGAGCACAGATGGCATTATTGTTTTCCAATGTCTTTCTCCTGATGTCATCCTGTGATTTTTATTTTACCTCTGCTCAAAAAGAGAATATACAAAACTATGGAAAAGATTCCTCCCTTCTACCTGACAGTGTTTTTAGATCTGTACTGGAAAAAAATATTTTCTTACCCATTTAGTCTTCGGCTTTTCAAAACTTATAGCAAGGGTAAATGCAAAGATTAGGCTAACATACATAAATTCTGGAAAGGAAACTAGTGTGATTTTTCTCCTTTCTACATATCAGTGAGGAAGTTAGCAAATATTAGGATATAATACATTCAGTCAAAATTGAACATTGAACGATTATTGTCTTTTGATCTTCATTATTAGTGGAAGACATATAGGGCTGCAATTTTTATTTTATTTTATTTTATTTTTTTATATAGGTCTTAAAACAAAGCCAACACTATTCACATAACCCCTATATAGCTACTGCACTCTTCTGCATATTTTATACAGGCAATATAAAAATACATGAAAAATGCAAGAACTAGTTAATTTCTTTCCCCATATAATTACCAACTACAGTTCATTGTTTAAAAATAAAAGAAAGAAGGAATAGAGGGAAAAAATATTCTACTTTGTACATACATATATACAGATGCCATAATGTATTCACAGAAAATGTATGAAAAACTGTTGTGGTTTAGGGTCAGGGCAGCCCCTAAGACCCAACAGACGCTCTCTATTAACCCCCCTCCCTCACCCAAACCAGGACAATAACAGAATGAAAAGGCTAGGAAGAGCTAATAGTTGTTTGGTTGTTTCTTTTTCAGCTTGTGTGAAAACAGGAAGAGAAAGGGCAATAAATATGCAAGGGAAGAAGAGACTGCTCTGAAAACTGGTGATCTTTTGGGAGAGATCATTGGGAGAGGCTCAGGATTGAAGGATACTGTTGCACACAGCTGCCTAGTTTGGTTATATGTAAAGCCAATACTGGGGTTTCTAACTATTACAGAAATAGAAACTAAAAATAATTAATTATTTACATGAAGAGTGGCTATTCTTTCTTTTATATATGAACATTGAAGGTTTGTGTAACATATGTCTACAGTAAAGCTATGTAATACACAAGATAAATCTGCATATTATTGTTTTGTGATGAAGTGAAGCATTAAAAAGGATAGAGTACATCAGATTTCCGGAGAGGATTTTGTACAGCTTCATGTAATTTTTGAAAAATATATTTAAAAGGTTGATTGAATTTGCTTACAAAATATTGTTCAAAATAAAAAGCATATGCTGTTATTCTGAATTTTCACTTAGATGGTATAGTGATACATTATAATTCATTACAAACAGGATCAGTTAAGTCAGTCTGCTAAAAAAAAACCCCTATAAAATAAGTGAAAATTACATCTAGTTTCTGTGTTTCATGATGTTTTATTGTGACTTGCTCATTTTCAACAGAACATCAACCTGTATTATCACAACAGAGTGATCTAAATGGAGTAAATGACAACTTCCCAGTCTCAATAAATAAATAATGTAGCTCACTTTTCCAGGGACATTTATCTTGCTTTATCCTTTTGCCTTCATTTCTCTTCCTGATTTGTGATTCTTCCTTTATGTTGGAGAACTCAGAAAAGAAAGGACTCAAAGAGCATGATGCAAAGAGTTGAATTATTTCTTAATTCTATAGTTTTTATCTTGTTTAAAAATAGTATTTTATGTCTTTTTCGACTTTGCTGTTTAAGGGCAATGAGTAAATCTTGTTATAAACCAAAATTAGGATTCAAATAAGTACAAGCAATATTTATCACAGTATCATATTCTAACTTTAGATAATAAATATTTTAGTATTCACACACAATTTTCAGGCTATAAAGTGAAAAGTGTAATATTGTAATGTATCTAAAGATTATACACCTCAAAAGTGGCCAACTATGTCTTTCAGATGAGGATTTCTCTTCTCCATAAGTATCAAGATCACACTATTATTCAAGATACGATCTATGCAATCAGAAAATGAATATCACAAACTTTTATCTTTTATCCTTCTTCAAAAGAAGATACAATCCATTTGTACTGTTTTTTCTTTTCTAAACTTAACAAGTATCTAACATCAGGTGTAGATAAAAAGACTCATCACATCATTTACTTCAATAATTCCTAATTTGTGTACTTCAGTTACAAGAAGAACTTTCTATACCTCCTAATCTTGTTTTATTCTTAACATGGACTTGTATTTTGTAATACCTTTTTAAAAATAAATTACCTTTTTTTTTTTTTTCCTTTTGTGTTTTTTAAGAAGCTTCATTGGTACTTTCCACTGGGTGACAAGCCAGAAAACATCCCCTAGGACAAAACTCAAAGATAACAATATTTAGTAAGAAGAGTAAGAATTGTTTTCTGTCTCGCAAATAATAGAAAGAAGACAACTTTCTTAAACTTAATCTCTACTGACATTTCATTTTAGATGTTTTTGAGCTTTTTTTAGGTTTGGATGAAGTCAGAAGATGTAATTAATTTTGTTGGAAAAAGAAAGAAAAAAACAAAACTGTAAGTAAAGATCTTAAGTACAGATGGCTATAGAATTACCGTGAGTTACTTAAAGGAAAAAAAATGCTTTCTGAAAACTCTTTTTTTTCCAGGGAGTTATTTTTAGATACACATTTCAATGCTTGAAGACAGGACTGAAAGCTGATTCAGTGTTCCCAAATATTATCAAAACCACAGTTAATGTCCCATAAGTGTGATGAATTTAAGATAAAAAAAAATTAGATGATTGGAAATAATATGCACATTTAACCTTTAATATTCAACAAGACACACTTCCCAATTGGTTGTGAATAAAATATATTAACAAATGAACTGCTGAGTATCTACCCCAAGATCCTCCGAAATATTTTAACACCCGGGCATGGTTATCACATCACAATTGTAACAAGTGAGTAGACCAACGTGGGTGATTTCTGGGTGAGTTTTGTAGAGAGGAGAGATGACATAAATCAAAATAACCATACACTAGACCAAATACATCAACACCATCAGAAAAGATTTTAAAAGAGAAGAAAAAAATGTGTCAGATAAACCCTGATAACCAGACAAGAACTCTAGGTTAGTTTGGAGAAGATCTTCAGAGAGACTGCAATACTACTCTCTCCATAAATATAATTTATTTCAAGAATCCTACTGCTGGCCTAATACAAGATTTTAATTCCTGTGAGAATAGGAACTGCTGAATGACTATGTTCCTACATATTATTTATCTAGAGTCTAAACTGCAAGTACAGTGGATGAAAGAGAAGGGCACCAATGTGCAACAGGATGAAAAACTACATTTTTAATTGCAGATATGTAGATATATGTAGACATATATGTAGGACTGGTAATGTTTAACTTCTTTGTCAGTGACATAGACAGTGGGACCAAGGGCACTGAGGACACGAAGCTGCATGGTTGTTGACACCAAGCTGCGTGGTGATGTCAACAATCTGGAGGGAAGGGATGCCCTCCAGAGGGACCTTGATAGGCTTGAGAGGTTGGCCTGTATCAACCTCATGAAGTTCCACAAGGCCAAACACAAGGCCCACACCTGGATCAAGGTAATCCCAAGCACAAACACAGATTGAGTGATGAAGTGATTAAAAGCAGTCCTGAAAAGAAAGTCTTGTGGGTGATGGTTGACAAAAAGATCAACATGAGCCAGCAATGAGCAGCACAGAAAGCCAACCCTGTCTTGGGCTGCATCAAAAAAAGTATGGCCAGCAGGTTGAAGGAGGTAATTCTTTCCCTCTACTCCAGTCTCATGATACCCCACCTGGAGTACTGTATCCAGCTCTGAAGTCCCCACCACAGGAAGGACGTGGACCTTTTGGAGCAAGTCCAGAGGAGGAACACAAAAATGATCCATATGTTGGAATACCTCTCCTGTGAAAAAAGGTTTGGAGAATTGGGGTTGTTCAGCCTGGAGAAGAGAGGACACTGAGGAGACCTTGTAGCAGTCTTCCAGTATCTGAAAAGGGCCTGCAGGAAAACTGGAAAGAGACATTTTAGAAGGACATGATTTGATAGGACAAGGGGTAATTGCTTCAAACTAGAATAGGGTAGATTAGATTAGCAACTAGGAAGATATTCTTCACTCTGAAGTTGGTGAGATGCTGGAACAGTTTGCCAGGGAAGTTGTGGATGCTCTATCACTGGAACTGTTCAAGACCAGGTTGGATGAGACTTTGGGCAACTTAGTCCAGTGGGAGGTGTCCCTGATCATGGCAGAGAGGTTGGAACTAGATGATCTTTAAGGTCCCTTCAAATCCAAACCATTCTATGGTTCTATGATTATATATGGTCTTTCACCATATTTTATTCCTAGGAGCAGCGTCATACTACTGTCACTTGTTTTGTTTTGTTTTTTTTGTTTGGTTGTTTGGGGTTTTTTTTGTTTGTTTTTTTCACACAGGGTTAAGCATGACTAAAAAACAGAGCAAAACCTGAGTCCATGTAGAGGAGGTATTTGCTTGCTTTCCTCAAAACTGGAGGTCTCACAATTCACCTCCCAGCCTTAATATTGCATATCAGGTTTTGTTCACAGGTTTTGGGAAGCAGTCTAATACCATCCTAACACAGGAAGAAATGAATTATGTTAACTCATATGATTGATGATCTTGCTTCACTTTTCACTTTGTTGACCCAAAACTCCTCCCTGAAAACAAATATTTCCTGATTTCTCATGAAAAATGACCTAAAAAAACCCCAAACAAACGAACAAAAAAACCCCAAACCAAACCAAACCCACACAAACACACACACACAAAAAGGTGATATTCATCTTCTTTATTTCTTTTCTTGAGACAAAATAGAGGATTCTGTATTTATAAGGTGAAAGGAGTGAACAGCCAATAAAATCTGAAGGACAAAGTTGGTGATACCTTTAAGGTTTAAACTGAGACTGGAAATATAAACAAACGGGACATTACAGTTCCCTGTCATGAAGAACAGAGAGAAGAAGGTCACATGTCTGTTCTTTCCACCAAAAACATTTGCATGAGTTTGGATCTTCACTAGAGTCATTGTATTAAGTTTAGTGTTAACTGTGCCTTTAGTAATAGAAATACCTTCATATTTACCAAGGAAAAGAACAAAATTATGATTATATGAATACTTAAGGAGACAAAAGACAGGATGTTAAAACTTCTTTCTTTTTCACACATAGTAGGATTCAATCCAAACCATCCCTATGATTTGAAACATCAACTATGAATGACAGATTAAGAAGTACAAGAAAATGAAAGTGGTAACATTTCTTCACCTACCTGATTGATTTTCAAACTCATTTATTTGAAATGACAGCATACGTTTCTCAAAGTTGGAGTTCTTTGGTTTAGTTATTCATTTTTTTTAGAAATTTTACAGATGAGCGATTGTCCTCTCTGAACAATGTGGATTAAATTCTCTTGTCCACTTCTATTTTTCTATGCAAGGATCTGTCCAAATCCTCCTTTTACTCTGCAGCTGCTGTGAAATTCGCGAACATAATTTTGAAACAGAACTAGATATCTTCCAGAAGCAGGTGGTACCACCAACATTTGTGCTGCAAAGTGAACAGTCAATGAATGTTTGGCATCACTAATTGGCATAAAACTTAAAAGAAAATATATAAACCTAAGTGGTTTGGGTTTTTTTGTTTGTTTGTTTTCTTTTTTTTTTTTTTTATATAATATACAATTGTGCTTTGTTCTGCTACTATGTTTAGGGATATAGGTATTTCTTGTAGCTTTTATTATCATAAAGGCTAAAAATATACAACAGCAAGGCTGAAGCAAAACAGGTGCTTCATCATTTAATATAAACCTTTATATTATATAAACCATATATAAACCAATTATATAAACCATTTAATATAAACATTTAATATAAACATGCTGCTAGCTTCAGAAAGTGCTGTTAATTAGAAGTACTGAACTGAAAAGTAAAATCACTGAACAGAATTAGTCCTGTTTTCACCCAAACCAGGACAATAAAAATACCAGAAGTAGGTTTATAGTGATAGCATTTTGCAACATTTAGTGTCAGAAAGCTTGAATATTGTGAAAAGGAAAGAGATCAAGAGAATATCAACTCTCCTCTATTTGTGTGTATATATTTATATACACACATATAAACATTAACATGTAATAGTATGCTCGGAGGCCAATATTAGGTCAATCATATACTAAGTAAAAACTCATGACATCTAAACATGATCACTAAGTCCTGCTGCAAACCATCTATGACAATAAGCAGAATTATTTGTGAGTTAAAAAAAATAAAGTACATCTATGACAAGATCAAGAAATGCTATAATTTTTACATCACTAAGAGTAGGTACAATTGCAAGAGTCAGTTACAGTTATAAATCTGTAGCAATGTAAAAAAAAATTCTAAAAAATTAGGAAGATATCTGATAGTAGAGTGACATCTTATTGTGAGAGAAATTCCCCATCTCTCATCTAAAAACAATAATGATGACGTTCAAAAACAAAGGGCTTGCAGCAATTTGAGCAGCAAGCTCAAAATGAAAGTGAAATCTTACTCCTTTCTTTTTACTATGCTGAGCAAGAGATTGTGCAGGAAGAAACCACAATGGGAAGTAACTGCAGTGAGAGAAACAATGAATGCTAAGCTCTTCTCTCACTAGCAAAAAAAACATATATAGAAACAAATCCTGCTCAGATCAACTTAAAGGCTTAAAATTTTTTTATGGAGAATTAACATATTGCAGTACCCATCTCAAATGTAACCACATTCTTTTGGTTTTAGTTTTGGTAGGTTTTTGTTTAGTTAGTTTTGGTTTGGTTTGGTTTTTGTTTTGTTTTGCTTCTTTGTTTTGTTCTTATTATTTTATTTGTTTGGTTTCATTATTTTTATTTGTTTGTTTATTTTCATTTTTTTTTATTTCTTTTTGTTTGGTTGGTTTGGTTTTGTTTTCTTTTGGTTTGGTTTTAGTTTGCTTTTTTCTTTGATTTTTTTTTTTTATTTTGTGTGTGTGTGCTTTTTGTGTTTGTTTGGGTTTTTTTGTGTGTGTGTTCGGGGTTTTTTTCGGTTTGTTTGGTTTGGGTTTGTTTTTTTTTTAATAAATTTGTAGCTTCAGATTACAAGTCCTGAAAAGACTCTAGACCATTCAAACAGACATGTCATGGATGCCTGAAAGAATCTGCCCATTTTTATAAGAGGACAGAAGGAAATAATTCAGTAGAATTAGCGAGTACAGATAACACAAAAATGAGTAGCATAATTAAAAGAACACAGGAAAAAAAAAAAAAGGAAAAGTTTTTTATTTTTGAAAATTTTAAAAAGAGGTAAAAAAAATAGTTTTTTAAACACGTCAGAGTATTAAACAGGTATTTTAAACTTTATTTATTTATTTATAAATTGAATTAAGAACTTGCATTATGAGAGAATGGGAAAATACCTTCTTTATCATAGATAAAGTCAAATAAAACTCTGCTCTCTGTCTCTCCAGTCTAGCTGTTTAAGTAAACCTTTATGATATGGAAAATTACAGTACCCTTAAGGAGTGCCAACATGTACCCTTGTTTCAGTAGTGTAACATTGTACCTATCTTTATGCCAGTTAATCTGACTTTTCCTGTGAAACCTGGTTGAAAAGGCAGATGAAGAAAATATGACAGAAGGTGGTTACTGTTTTCAGCTGAGGCTTCGTGGTCAAATATGCGGCAAATTTCAACCAATAAACATAGAAAACAAGTGTGGCATACAAATGTGATACCACCCACTGGGATACAAAATACAAATAAGGCAAGATACTCCAATTAATTTACCTAATATTTTTTCAATACATCACCACAAAAGCTAGCTTTAAAGAAACTGCTAGTGTGGGAACTTTTTGCTAAACTGTAAAGGGATTTCAGTATGTGAACTAAGGAAGACAGCTTTCATGATTACAAGGTGAAACAACACTTCTCAGATAATTAGAATACCACACTAATGTGTGAGCATAACTCAGACATACCCAAATTACTATTTGCCAACAGTGGCTAATAGCATATCAAAACAGCTATTCAATTCTTCAAGAGAAATAGCTCTATGTGATCCTTTCAGCAGTGATATAGTGGTTTTTTATAATGACTGAAATTCCTATGTTAAATTTGATTGCTGCTCTTTATAATACAATTTTCCTGCTACAGCAGTGACCTATGTCAGAGGTCTCAAAAGAAGCCGAGTGTAAGCTTACTGAATGCAATTAGAAATAACCAGCCCAGAAAAGCTAATTTCTGTGTGTTGTCAGGGAGAGGTGGCTTTATTCCCAGACACATAGCATATGCAAAAGATAAAGCAGAAAAGCAGACAAACTCATATGGGGTTTCAGAATATATATTCCATCACAGAATGGTCACATTGCCTGAGGTCTTAGCTCACTTTTAGCCTCCATGTGTTCAGTGGATGTAGGGAGGTAACTAGGAAAGCTAAGGCCTCCTTGGAGTTAAACCTTGCAAGAGAGGTTAAGGACAAAAGAAGGGCTTCTTCAAATACATTAAATGAAAACTAACACTAGAAGTAATGCAGGCACACTGTTGAATGAGGTGGGTGCCCTGGTGACAAAGGATAAAAAGAAGGCAGAGTTGCTTAATGCCTTCTTTGTCTCTGCTGCTGGAGGCTGTCATCAGGAGCCACAGACCCCTGAGGCCCAAAAGGAAGTTTGGATAAAGGAGGAGGGACCAATTAAGCAATCTGGACATCCATAAATCCATGAGTCCTTATGGGATGCACCCGTGGGAGCTGAGGGAGCTGGCAGAAATCACTGCTAGGCCACTCTCCAACATCTTTGGTAAGTATTGGTGTGCAGGAGAGGTGCCTGAGGACTGGAGGAAAGCAAATGTCACCCCAGTCTTCAAAAAGGGTAAGAAGGAGGACCTGTGTAAGTATAGACCAGTCAGCCTCACCTCTATCCCTGGAAAGGTGATGGAACAACTTATCCTAGGTGTTGTCTCTAAGCATATCAAGGATACAAGGGTCATTAGGAGCAGTTACCATGGTTTTACCCAGGGGAAGGCATGTTTGACCCACCCGATAGTCTTTTATAAGGACATAACCAGATGGATAGATGATGGCAAAGCAGTGGATGTGGTTTATCTTGATTTCAGTAAAGCATTTGACACCGTCACCCGCAGCATTCTTGCAGCTAAACCAAGGAAGTGTGGTGTGGATGATCAGGTAGTGAGGTGGATTGGGAAGTGGTTGAAGGATAGAAGTCAGAGAGTTGTGGTCAATGGGACAGAGTCTAGTTGAAGGCTGGCACCTAGTGGTGTCCCTCAGCAGTCAGTACTTTGACCAATCTATTCAATATATTCATCAACAACGTGGATGAGGGAACCAAGGGCACTGTCAGCAAGTTTGCTGAGGACACAAAACTGAGAGGATTGGCTGACACACCAGAAGGCTTTACTGACGTCCAATGAGAAGTGAACAAGCTGTAGATTTGGGTAGGGAGAATTTAATGAAATATAATGAGGGCAAGCGTAAAGACTTGCATCTGGGAAAAAAACAACCCCAGGTACCAGTATAGGCTGGAAACTGACCTGTTGGAAAGCCAAACAGGGGAAAAGGATTTGGGGGTCCTGGTGGACAGCAGGATGACCATGAGCCAGCAATGTGCCCTTGTAGCCAACAAGGCCAATGGCATCCTGGGGTGTGTTAGAAGGAGTGTGGTTAATGGGTCAAGAGAGGTTCTTCTCCTACTCTGCTCTGCCCTGGTGAGGCCACATCTGGAATATTGTGTCCAGTTCTGGGACCCTCAGTTCAAGAAGGACAGGGAACTGCTTGAAGGAGTCCAGCACAGAGGCACAAAGAAGATTAAGGGAGTGGAACATCTCCCTTGGAAGGAAAGGCTGAGGTAACTGGGTCTCTTTAGCTTGGAGAAGAGGAGACTGAGGACTGGGCTCATTAATGTTTATAAATATGTAAAGGGCGAGTGTCAGAAGGATAGATCCAGGCTCTTTTCAGTGATGTCCAGCAACAGGACAAGGGGCAATGGGTGTAAGCTGGAACATAGGAGGTTCCATGTAAACTAAGAAGAAAATTTTTCACAGTAATGGTGACAGAACTCCAGAACAGGCTGACCAAGGGGGTTGTGGAGTCTCCTTCGCTGGAGACATTCAAAACCCACCTGGATACGTTCCTGTGTGACTTGATCTAGGTGATCCTGCTCTGGCAGGTGGGTTGGACTAAATGATCTTTCTAGGTCCTTCTAACCCCTAACATGATGTGATTCTGTAATTCTGTTTCTGAATGTAAATCACAGACCATTTCCCTTGAACTCTCCCTTTGCATTCCCATATATTTGTGTTTGCTAGCAATGGTATTCATGCACCCAAACAATGTGTTTGATTTAAGGACTAATCTGACTACAAAAGTTGCTTTTTTTTTTACCAGCTTAGTTTGTGACCAAATCAATTCCCGATCAAGGTCACCCAGCAGCTGCATGAGCTCCTTGCAGTGGCAACAAACAATTATGACAGTATAAAGCAAGTGTGGAACCTCAGAGGACTAATCTCTCTTTATAAGGAAAGTAACACTAATTAAGGGCTGTCATCTCTCTATTGAGTATGATATAAAAAAATAGCCTGGGCTCCTAAAAGGGATGCTCTCTGATGGACTATATGAATGACTCTCACTCTCTATGTAACCATCTCTGCCTCTATTTCTGGACTCTTAAGTGCTTGACTTAAAAAAAGCCACTATTTTATATAAAGGTACATTTCCACTTATTGAAGAAAAACATTTAAAGTACCTGAATGGCATCTTATTTTTGAATAAGTCAACAAGAGTACAAGGTTTCATGTGTTAATTGTCTTGTAAAAAATTAGACTAAGTTAATTTAATTTAATATTTTTTATTTCATCTCATAAAATATATAAACAAAATGGCAGAATTACAGAATGGTAGGAGTTAGAAGGGACCTCTGGAGATCATCTAGCCTAACCCAGCTGATAAAGTGGGTTCACCTAAATCAGGTTTCACAGGAACATGTCCATGAAACTTTTGAACATCTCCAGAAAAGGAGACTCCAAAACCTCCCTGGGCAGTCTGTTCCAGTGCTACATTATTCTAACAGTAAAGAAATTTTTCCTGATGTTGAGGTGGAACTTCCTATGTTCCAGTTTTTGCCTGTTGCCCCCTATCCTATCACTGGGCACCAGTGAGAAGGGAGTGGCCTAATTTTCTCCACACGCACCCTTCCAATTCTTATAAACATTGATAGGAACCCCTCTCAGTCTTCTCCAGGCTAAACAGAAATAGGTCTCTCAGTGTTTCCTCCTAAGAGAGATACTCCAGTCCTTTAATCATCTTTCTAGCCCTTTTATGGACTCTCTCCAGTATTTCCTTGTCTCTCTTGAACATGGGAGTTTTGAACTGAACACAGTACACCACATGTGACCTCATTAGGGTGGAGTAGAGAGGGAGGAGACCTTCCCTCAACCTGCTTGCCACACTTTTCTTAATGCACCCCAGGATACCATTGACCTTCTTGGCCACTACTGCAGATTGATGTTCCATGGATAACTTATTGTCCACCAGGATTCCAAGGTCCTTCTCCACAGAGCTGATTTCCAGCAGGTCTGCCCCTAACCTGTACTGGTGCATGGGGTTATTCCTTAGCAGGTCCAGAACTCTGCAGCTGTTCTTGTTGAATTTCATGAGGTTTTCCTCTACCCAGCTCTCCAGACTATCCAGGTCTCACTGAATGGCAGCACAGCCTTCCAGTGTGTCAGCCACTCATCCAACTTTTGTTTCATCAGCAAATTTGAAAAAAGCCAGAAAAGACATGTACCACAACATCCTTATGATTCAATTTTTAATCCATTTATAAGAGACATTTTAAAATTGGTTTGTCTTGTTTTGTTGGTTTTGGTTTGTTTTTTTTTTTTCTAAAAAGAAGTAATTTTACCTTGAAGTAGCTCAATCCTAGGGAAGGAACCCCATTGTCAAACATCATTACTTTCACTTGTCACCTTCTGAAAATCAAAAGGCACCTTTTGATTTTGATTTGATGAAGGCAAAGTGTCTGAAAGGTATACTTATATGTTAAGTTCCGCTTGTAGATTTCTTCTGTACATGCCCAGCTCCCAAGTTGCTCAGCTCGATAGTATTTATTCTGCTCTTCACAGTTAATAGAAGTTATACTCAAGGAATTATTTTACAGATGTTGTCTTCAAGCACAGGACAAGCATTTAAGACATAGGACACAGTTTACAACAGCTTCCAGTCAAGGGCACTTGCGTCATAATATCTAGCTAGCTTTCATGTTGTTATCAATGTCATTTTCCACCTGAGGTACCATATTAATTCAGTACTGAATAAACTCCTATTGACATCGTAGTGTTACTTTTCTTCTGTCTTTTGGAGGTCCCTATCATAGGACTACTTTGGGGTAGGTTAATGGTTTTCTGTTACCTAAATCCCTTCTTCTATCACAGACTGATCCAGAGAACAAGTCTAAGGACTATGTAAACATGTACACAGAAAATAATCTATTTCAACCTGACATGAAAAACATTTTAAAAAAGAGATAAACAATGGTTAAATCTACAAACAACATTTCTTACAACAGCATTATCAGTCAGCCTTTATTTTAAATTTATTGTGAAATACTGAAATTAATTGTATTCACCTTTAAGTGCCAAAATTCATGAGGCAAGACAAAGCATGACCCTTAGGCAGGAACTTTTATTTATTTACTTATTTATGGCTAAGGTTGAAGACTAGAACAGAAAATAGAAGATAAAGGTGACAAATAACTAACTACTTATCTTTACAACTCTAATGGTATATTTTACCGTTAGGACTAAGTTAAGGTAAAAAAGAAAAAAAAAGTTTTATTTGAAAAATAATACATAAAATACAGGTATGATCATTCATAAAATAAGTATTCAGACATGAGATCATCTGAAGTAATTACCATCACTAACAAACTTCTGGTTTTGCAAACAATTTACATGAAAGCTTTGATGCACATAGAAAGTGTCCTAGTGTTTCATCCTAAAAGCTATAATTTTACATGTATATTAAAAAAAAAAAGTGTTAATTTTTTTTTGAAGGAATATCAAAGACAATTAAAGTATCTTCAGTTTTGTGGTGTTGAGTTGCCTTACTGCAATTAAAGGCTATGAAGAGTCTATTTCTGAAAACAATGGTGTCTTAAAGGAATTAAAAGGATGATGACTTCCACATGAGAGTATTTCTAAGCTCAATTACAGTTTAAATTCTCTCTCATCCTAAAATGGAGCATCTCAAAAAATTAAGATAAAAAATATGAAAATTGATTAAATCTTCCCCTGCTTTTATTAAAAATGAGCATAATATATAAAAAAAAATCTTTTTCTAAGAATGTGTCAAGTCAAACATTAAAATTTTGGGTTTAAGATTGTGCAAAAACAATTTCACATAATAATAGTATTAAAGATAGGATGTTGACAGTACTCTGATATGAACATCCCATAATTAATAACACACCCTTATCTTACAAATCCTAATAAATTTTAAACAATCTCTAACATTTTTTACCCTGACTGAGGACTTCTTATCTGAATAAACTTGAATAAGGTACATCAGGTGTAAAATAACATTTACCTAGCCTTTCTGTAGAGAAAAGTTCCATCAGGGGAGAAAAGTTACAAAACCCAGATGCACACACTCACAATAGCAAAGGAGAAATCCACATCACTGACAGCTACGTCTGCCATCAATTTCATGTCACTGCTGACTGTGAAAATGATAGCAAGTGAATGTCAGTACTACAGAAACTATGAGAGGTAACACAGTCTGTTAAGGGAAGGTTTCTCTCAAAAATACTAATTTTATATTTTGTTTTGTTCTGTAAACTGTCATCCAAATACATTCATTTCTCTTCCTTTATGTTTTGTATTGCAGAAAAGAAGAGAAAAAAACAAACAAGCACAAGAACGCACAGTACTGAAGGACATGTACAACCTTCTGCCATGAAATTTGAAGTGTAACACAGCACAGAGCAAATGGCAGGACTAGTTTTTTGTGGAGATCTGTTGTTCCTCTGGAGAGTGTTCTATTTTCCCCCTATTAATACCTCTCAACCATATACTAATGAAGCTAGAGTCACTGGCTTTGTGGAGTAACATTTAAACTGTTTCTGGTGCTCAACACATAAAATGCATAAAAAACATTTCCATCCTATCTAGAGATGTAAGGTGTTTCTTATATTTCTTACCTATTACCTAAATTGGATTACATATCTCTCAAAATGAAGAGATCATTTGTTTTAAATTATGTCAACTGTACTTTGGACAGCTTAACATAAATTATACACAGAAATAAGTGGTCGGTAGAAACTAACACAAATAATAAAGTTATATCTGTCAGCAGAAAGATCTAAGCCTATCTCATTCCCTCATCATCACGATGAAGGGGTGAGCCATTATACAATAAGTGACTCAAAGTATTTAGGACCAGAGAGAGATACAGCAAGAACACACAGAAGAAGCAGCTGAGTAGCTCAGGTACTGAAGTGGTAGCAAGGAAGTTTTGAATTATCTGCTCCTAGAACTATTTCTAAGCTTGTTTGCTCCTAAATTAGTATAATGAGAATTTAAATTAGGACATAAACAATCCTGAGAGCACTTACTAGAGCAAATGAACTCTCCATTCTGCCCAAATGACCTTATTACCGGGATTGAAAGTAAAGGAGAAACCACGCAAGTCTTAATCATGGGCAATTTCTGTGCAGTGGCACAATACAGAGCACTGAAGTTTACCCGAACCTACAGATTAATGGTTAGGACACCTTTCAGTTTAAGAGGTATTCTAAACACACAACATGGCTTTAACTATGGGGACTATCCAAGTTAGTATATGAGATCTACCATTTCCATATCTATATACAAAATGGGAGACCTAGGCCCTGCTTCATTCCTTGGAACAGGAATCACACAAAATAACAGAATGTTAGGGTTTGGAAGGGACCTCAAAAAATAACCTAGTCCAACCCCCCTGCCAGATTAGGTCACACAGGAACACGTCCAGGTGGGTTTTGAATGTCTTCAGTTAAGGAGACTCCGCAATGTCCCTGGGCAGCTTATTACAGTGTTCCATCACTCTCACCATGAAAAAAGTTTTGCCTTATGTTTACATGAAGACTACGTTCCAGCTGAGTTACAGATTTGAAAATATCCATGCTCAGAATTGCAGAGAGATAGAAACACCTTCCAGGAAACCTCAGTCAGGGACCCAGGGCCCAGAGATGAGTAGATATACAGTGAAATTCTGTTCACCAGTTTAACAGTAGTGTTCCCTCAGCTTGTTCCAAGCTTGGGTGGGGGAAAATATTATGCTTTTGGAACAAAATATGTAAACGTGGGGATCTGTACCGCTGAATTTCAACGTTTGCAAGTTCAGCATCTGTTGTTTTGGATTTTATGGTGGTTTTTTTGAGAAAAAAAAAAAGTTTAGAAATAACCGTTATATATAAAAAATACTTAACCCTTTTATATAAAAAATACAGCCTTGTGGCTGTACATAACATACTGTAACAGAGCCAGATTGTTTAATACTCTTCATAAGAGGTGTTTATTTTTTTACTTTCCAATGTAAACCTGTTTCTTGCGCAGCTGTTGTTAATTGTTGTCTCTTTCATAGAGAACAGGTGTTCAAGCATTCTCCAAAGCTCCTTAGAGCTATAGCCACTATCCTTCAAAGACAAAAAAATGTATTTCATTACAGAAAGGACATATGCTCCAGCTATACTAATAGCATCTTGTACTGTATTTCAGAGTATAACTGCGTGATCCTAACTAACTAACATTGAAGTATGATAGTATACATCCACAAAATGCCTCATTGGAGCCTGACATAGCATATCTCTTCTTGTCCTTATGATATTCCAATGAAGTTACCCCAAAAGAGGCACTGAAGCACATCAGCTTGAACAGTCAGTGGTTGCCCTCACTTAAAATAAGATGTATCCATTTAACTCCAAGAAAAGAAGAAAACAGACTAAGCCCCTCATCTTCACTGACTCTCCACTTCAATAACCCTCTATTAAACTTCTTTGCTCTTTTGGAATATTCATTGCTTGTACTTTGTCATAAACTCCTCCCTGCTGTACTTCTCTCACCAGCTTGTCCCTCTAAAACACCACCAGCTGCTACACATAAGCCACCTGGCCACAGGAAGCATAACTATTTTTTTATAGATGTCTACTGAGCTCATGCAAAGGGAGGGGTGCTAGTTACTCCTTACAGGTAATTACCATGTGAGTGCTTTCTGTCTTATTGTGGGAAACTTTGTTTCTTTTACTGTTTTCTCAGTGTTCACAATGATGCAGGCATATAAAATTACTACGAGTCCTTAGTTATATGTCTATCTTAATAACGTGGTGCTACATCATCATTGCTAGATTTGAAAGCTTCTTTACTTGATGTTGCTGGCTCAAGCTTGTGATATATATATATTAAGATTATTATAAAGTATAGAACTAGGTATTTTTGCTAACT
>JANHFX010015622.1:17254-28805 GCA_027560015.1 Chloroceryle amazona
TTTGGGGAGGGAGGGGGGTTAACAGAGAGCGTCTGTTGGGTCTTAGGGGCTGCCCTGACCCTAAACCACGACAGTTATATATGTCTTTTTTCAACTGAAAATGTTATCCTCACTTCACTTGAATTTGCACATTTTCAGAGTAGCCTTCTTACTTCAGTTTGAAAAAGTCAGATCAAGTTATTAGGAAAAGAGAAAAGAAATAAAAGTACCCCAAATTTCCAACTTTAATTTTGAGTGAAAAAGCTGAGTAAACATAAGGAAAGTTAGATTTTTAATTGTTCTTTTGTTAAAGATTGTTTGGTTTGCTTGTCTTTTTTTTTTCTTTTAAAGATGGTTTTCTCTCTGGAATATAGTAGTGATATTAGGGTGGAGAATACTAGAAGAATATATGATCCTTTCTTTTCAGCATGGCTTAACATGTATCAGAGAAATCAAGTAACAGTCAACATATACACTGAACTATAATCATTTTCTGTTTCTCCACTTCATGGCAAGAAGGACAAACCTGATGATGCTAATCAATGGTGGCAAAATAAGCACAAAAGCAACTAAAGCTTCCCTTATTGTGATCCCAATGAAAAGAAAGTCCACACCAAACTCAAACATAAATCCTATTAATTTTGCAGTGTTTGCTATCAGGAAGTTTTAATTCAGGCCTAGCCTGCTCATTCTTTATAGGGAGTTAATAAAATAAACAGAAACTCACTAAATGTGATTTCTGATGAACATCTGTTGCAGCTATAAGTAAATTAATACACACCTTGTGGGAATGAAAAGTTATCCAAGTACACAGCAGTGCTTGGCAGATAGGATAAATTCACTAATGATTTCAGTGTGCTCAAGCACTACAGGGAAAAGCAGCATGGAAAAGGTTTTAAATAAGTAACACTGTCCTGTGCCATGCAGCAGCTGATTCTGTTAGTGCAACTGAATCATCTAGAATTTAATCAACAATTTTTAAAAGCATTTTGATTGACTCTTAGGAACTTTTCCCCTTACTTTTCCTTATCATATTTCCTTGGAATAATTCAGGATTTGTTTAAGGCAGGAATTTTTACTAATATCAAACTGTAGTGTGGTACTTGTCATGTGTCCGGTAAATAGTGTTCCTATCCTGAAACATTAATAGTATTAAAGCTCTCTTAGAGCTTAATGAAAAAGAAAGAATCTATAATGAATAGTTCAAAAGAGATTGCAATTTCCCCACCTTGGGGTGGAAAGGTTTGACTAGAATAAGGTTAACTTTCACCAGAAGCTGGGGTGAAGCCTCAGCCAGGATAGAAAACTGAACCAGCCAATGGCATATTTGATACCACACTGACATCATGCCCACTACATAAGGGTTGAGGATGGGCTGGACTTTGATGCTTCATTGTTGGTGCAGATTGAGGCAGTTGGTGCATTTTATATCACTTGCTTTATATTACTTTTCATTACTGTTATTGTTATTACTGTTGCTTCTTCTCTTCTTGAGTTTTTCTATTAAATTCTCCTTATTGCAGCCCACAGAGTTTTGCCTTTTTCCCTTTAATCACTTTCCCATCCCACCAGGACCATGGGGGGTGAGCAAGCAGCCACATGGTGATCAGTTGCTGTCTGTGTCTAAACCAAGAGAGATATGAAGAATAATAATGAAATAATGAAGGTATCACTGAAAACCCATTTCCTGCCTCCTTATCTGCTCTGGAGACAGATACAGTCATAACTTTATGAACTGCTAGGAGTTAAGGTAGCACCTTTCAAGGCTCCCTGGGAGAAACACAGATGTCTGCAACAAAAGTCAGCTCTCCCAGCCTTTCAAGACTCTGCAACCTTGCAAGTAAACTCACAGTACACACTTCAAGAAGGCAGGGGACACAGAATTTCCTACCTTTTTTCCACAATCCCCAAGAAGTCTGATTTGACAAACAGGTCACAATGTTGTGCATCTTCCAGACAGTATCACCTCCTAACCCAGGTATCCAACCTTATCTGCCTCATAGTTTCTTTTTTTCTTCAGAAGAACATGTTTTGGTTATTTCTTATAAACCTTCTAAAGAAAATGTACACATTTATTATTTTTTTCTTCTGAAGTATTTTTTTCTCTAGTGGAGTTTCCCAAAAAATGGAGAATAAAGCTTTTGGTATACCTTTGTATTTTGGCAGAAAAGTACATTTATTCTTAGAGAGTAGCCAATAGACTTGTTTGGGTTTACTGCTTTTGGGAACTAAGTAAAAGATTGCATTCATTAGGTTATGTTACACTTTATCCTATAAAACATTGATAGGATTATATGAATTATGCATTTGCAGAATAATCAGCATTTATTTTTAGAAAGATGGGTTAACCATGCCTTTATTTGGAAATAAAATGTTCTATTGTTCATCAGTGTATATTTTTACACATATCATACATATATAGGGTTTATGTTATATATTATATATATGCAGGGCTTAATATATCTCTCTAAAACTCTATATACTTAAATAATTACAGTCAAAGTTGTTTCTTAGTATTGTTATTCATATAAAACCCTGCCAGGTATCAGTGCACCTCACAGTGTATCATTTCAGTGTAGATGCCCAGTGAAGGTTTAATTTTTAGGCATTTAAAAAAAATATGCAAAACTTGTGCTTCCTGAGTGACTTTCATTTCAGAAATACAAAATATCTAGCAATCTGTTCTGGCTTAAGTCAGAACAAAACTAATTCTGTTAAGTGATTTTATTTTTCGTCTCAGTCTTGTATAAATATCTACACTTTCTTCTGAAGTTAATGGCATATATTCCCAGGCAGTGTCTGCTTCTAGCCATGATAACACCGCATGTTTAGAGTTAGTACCAAGGATTGATGTGGAGACCAAGGCCACTGATGGATCTTGTGTGCCACATTGGGGGGTGCAGAAAATAAAAGGCTGCACCTCAGTGGAGGAGCAGACAAGACAGGTGACCCTAAACTGACCAGTGAAGGGTTCTACCCCATATATATCATATTCAGTCTAAAGCTGAGTGATCATGAGTGTCAAGCTCTCTTCTTGAATGGTCAGTGTTTGAGGAGGCAAAATATGTCTGTCCTGCCTTTGATCCCAATCCATGCATTCCCGAATACAGTTCTGGAATCTAGCTCCTGATTCTGGTTCCCCTATGCTGCTGAGTCCAGTCTGGGACTTCTCCAGTGACTGCTCCACAGTATCAGTGGCGAAAGTGACATAATTACCATCAGTGGGGTGGAGTTCATTATTTGTTTTGTACGTTTTTGTATATATCTAATTTTATTGATACTGTTTTCATTAAGCTGGTTTAGTTTTCCAACCCATAAGTTTCTCTCCCTTAACACAGGCACAAGTCTTAACACATCTTAAGGTAATTTATTTTAAAGTTACTAATTTTAAGAAGAACTTTCCTTTACTCCTAGATCTTGAAGAGTCCCCTTAATTTAAGACATGATCCTACATTTCTTCAATAATCAGAAAAAACACTTCATATGTTAAAATCAAGAAGTACCTTGCCACTTTTCTTAGTTCTTTCACTGGAATAAGATTGCAGAAAATAATTTGGATGACATTCCTGTTCCTTTCCAGAATCTGATCTCATTGGTTCAGTCAGTCTTTTTTTTTTTATTCAATTATAACTGTTTCAATGTTGTATATATTGTGGAAAGAAAACTTCTGTTAAACTGATCTCATCAGTCCATGTGGTACTGTTGAAAAAGAAAGGTATTTCTTCATTGGTAGTATTTTTGCCCCCAAATCTGTCTGTCAGATCTTTAAAGTGATAGAAAGAAAACCATAAGTATATTACTGACCTTCCATCTTGCAAGCAGCTCAGACGAATTCTATTTTTCTGGAGCTGAGAATGCTGGTTTTAGTAAATTTGCAAATATGGGTGAAGTAACTATTTCAAAGCGCTGAATTTTAGTGCAGAATTTCTTTTACTGGAATGTGTTTCTTTAGTGAATATTCTAGCATATATTAGAGTTAATTTTGAAATGGCAAGTCATGAAGGTAACCATAAAACATACCCATGTCTACTTTCTTATCATCTGTATTTCTAGTACTTCCACACTCCCAAGATATTTTTTTTCTTCAGGTTGTATAGAAGGGAGTTTTTCTATGAAGTTTCATAAAGGAGAGGAATTGTAAAACTTCTCCAAACTACGTTCAAGCATTTTCCTGCTTATTTGTTTGCACATTTTCAAGTTATAAAGTATTGTGTCACAAAAATAA
This sequence comes from Chloroceryle amazona, assembly GCA_027560015.1. Classification (NCBI taxonomy): domain Eukaryota; kingdom Metazoa; phylum Chordata; class Aves; order Coraciiformes; family Cerylidae; genus Chloroceryle; species Chloroceryle amazona. The sequence goes on from JANHFX010015622.1 coordinate 21,459, forward strand.
AAATTAACATTATTCAGTAGTAGGGTGTTTAGTTGATATTTCTGTTTCCTTAGTTTATTCAGCGGATAAATATCTTCAGGGTAAATGTTATGTTTATCCTTCAGGGTCTTTATCTACTCATTTATATTTTATTATTACTACTTTTTAAGCTGAAATTTTACCAGTTTTGTAGTGGAGACAATTTATGCACGTTTCCCTAATTGTTGCCAAAAGGCATATAGGAAGGTCTGTGAATCCCTTACTAAAAGACAGAAATGAAAATATAATTTCTGAAGTGTAATACCTCTACAACTTTTAATCATAATGTCAATTTTGGGGGGGAATACTAAAGCTCATTATAGTGAAGTTAAACACAAAAAGTTTTGTGGTAGGTCACAATAGCTAATATTCAATTCTACTATTTACATGCTTAAGCTTCCACCCTCCTCTTTAGTGACAATCTGCAAGATAATAAGTCATAGTCCTACATCAGAAGCAACAAATGGAGTACCTCTTTGGGTAGCAAATATGACTAAATACACTTTAAGAAAAATATGAAAAATCACATTTATTGTATTTACTAAGAATGTAAATAGTTTTTTGAGAGGCAAACGATTTTTGTGTGTGTGTGTGTCATTGTGTGAACCTAGCATGTATATTACTTAAATGGTGAATTTTTAAAGGAATTCATAGTATCAAGCTCCAAGGCAATGGTTTTAATGGTGTTCTATATCTCGCAGTGAAACAGATAGAGAGCTAAGCTATTTGTTGTAACCCATTTTAGAACAAAATTCAATAAACAAATTATTTGATTCTCAAGGCTATTTCTTATATTGAATTTATTTTCAATTTTTTCAGCAAATAATACTTGATTAAAAAACTTGATTTGTATTCCTCTGTTACTTTATTGGGTAACATCTATTTAATACATATAATAATATATTGTTATAAGTATATTATTACTTATAACTTCATTTTAAACAACTTCTGTAGGAAGAAGAGACATATGTGCACTGTCTGCATCTGCCGATGTCTAACTCCATGTCTTTTTATTCCTACATGTTATTTTACAATCACTTATCCAGCCCTAGTTTACAGAGTTGTAAAATCAAAGACATTTTGTTCCAACAATGTCTATGAAAACTAACAACTAGGCAGAAGAATGAAATATAAAGTAGAGACTCAAGCCTTTTATTAAATAACAGAAAATCTAGAGAACTGTTCAAAGTAAGTTTAAGTAGTTTTAACCAGTAATTAATATTAGATATTTAAAATAGCTAATTCAAAAAGAGAATGAAGTTAGTAATTACTTAAATTTTGCAACTTCTTCAAGTTCTGTTACGGAAATCAAATAACATTGTTCTTTTACATTAACTCAGAAATCTCCCTAGCACAGAGACTTTCAAGACTGAACATTTCAGATACAAAAAGTCCTGTGAGGAGTATTTTAAGTAAATGAACTAACAACAGCAACAACAACAAAAATAAAAAGTACCACCTTACATAAAACCACTACACAACCTTTAATTACATGTCTTTAACGTTCAGAGAGGGACAGAATTTGCAATAATCTACCACAGGTGATATAAAACTACAAGTAAGTGATTCCAAGTGATGCTCTGATTTTAAAAATGCCTTTTAAAAAATAAGTAGTTTCCTATTTGTAAAATAATTATAAGTTGTTGAAATGTGCTTTCCTATTTACAGTCATTTATTTAGTTTCATCTGACATGTTGTGAAAGGTTACATTTTCAGGTTTGAGACACAAAAAGGGGTCATGAGCTTTATAACCTCAGAAAGAGAGAAAATATGAACTTCCATGCTGACTGCAGTAAGGGTTGAAAGCTTATGATGTTTTGCTCAGGAGAATACATAGCAGATAGGAAAAATATTTTTCCTTCTGTGTCAGATGTGTGATGAGATGCATGTGAGACACATAAAGTTCATAGTAGAAAGATAAGAGAACAATAAGTAAAATATAATTTCTGGTGATTTTATCAATCAGTTTTACTCTAAGGTGCATTAAATGTTTTACTCTAAGGAAATTAAATGTAAAAACAGACTTTAATGTATTATTTGAATGCCTTACAATAATAATAATAAAAAGTTCATACAAATGAGGTTCTTGAATTCAGACTCAGTGGTTCTGAGGAAATACATGTGATAGAATTTGAGAGTAAATAACCATCACTTTTATCAACCTTGGTGAGTGACATAAAAGAAAATCTGACAATGACATTAAAAAGGTAGAAACTGTAGCCCCATCTATTGGAAGTCCTGAGAATGTTTCTTGCTAATATGCAATAACTGCATATAACTAAGATAAAAGAAAATAAGAGAGAAGTCTGATATTTAGGTCCTGGTGAATAACTAACCATACTAGCACTATTTACCCCTCACCCCTGCCTCACTGGAGGGTTCATTGGGAGTGAGTCTGCAAGTGGGGAGAATAACAAATGGTGCCAGTATTGAATGTAGGCTAAACATTCTTGCATGGAGCTGAAGAAAGCTAAAGCACTCAGTCATAAGAACTTTTCCATACCTCTCCTTCTAGCAGTAAAGACAGAAGAAAGAGGCAGGATCAAGAACCAACAGAAACATTCGAGTGATTTGGAAAGTGATTCAAGTTAATATGGAGTGTACAGTGTAGTGAAATTTAACCATATAATTGTAGCCTTTTTGGTTTCACCTCAGCAGAAGCAGTTTCTCTGTCCTAGCAACATAAGAGTGAGATACTGATTTAAATAAATTAGAATATGAAACTAGTCACTAGAAGTCATAAAACACTTGGGAAATGGTACAAGATTCTGCAGATGGGGCATTCTGTCTCTGTTCTGCATACTACTTTTGACAGTATGGTTGACCTTGGGCTTCCTATGAAACACCTCTTAAACCACTTGACCTTCTGAGGTTTGTTCAGCACCTTATAGAATGAACCCCAGTATGCCAAAATCTCTTAGGAGATGCCAGCATTATGACACACATTGTTCACTGAGATTAGCCTGCTTTTGTGACATTGAGAAAGCAGCCTATAGCTTGTGACCTGCTGCCACTTCTACTTATTTTTTAAGGCATTGAATTTAATCTATCAGTAAGATGGAAAACAAAAGAAAACAAAAAACACAAAAAGCCCCAAGAGTAAAGGCTCCACCTGTTTAGGAAACGTCAGCGGAGAAGTGAGAGACTTGTGTATACGTCTCTGGTCCAATTAATATTTAAGTACTATATGCAAAGGGGAACAGTAGCCACAATACAATAATATTACCAAAATAAACTAATTCATCCCAAAATACCGCCTTTAAGGATTACCATCAGGGTTTTCTGAGTGGACATAGATCTTGGTTAAATACAAACCTCCTGTACGTTGAGCAGTTGTCTTAATACATAGGCAAAATAGCTCTTCTTTCTGCTTGAACATTTTTTTGACTAATGTTTAATCCTGGCCTGACATTCCATTTTTATTTTGTTTCACTGGTTTTGCATTTGTTAAAATTTTCGAACTAGAAATAAAGGATTTAATTCAAAGTAACTGAAAATTTCAGTTAAATCAAGGAGGAGTTATTACAACTTTTTTTTTCATTCTACAACAGAACTGGACTGATACATGAGAGTCTGGATGGAAAGAAACTTTCCTCCAACCCCAATTTTTCAGTTCAACCCTGATTATTCTCACAAATCATTCATAGAAGCTGTCTCAAAATCATCTGAGTCATTGAACGCTGTCTACATAAGATGGCCTATATGAAAAAGGAGTCAGGATGAAGACATCAATCTGACTGTGGGAAATGAACTATGCAGTGAGTCCACAAAACTGATATATCCTTCAGTCAGAAAAGCCATTTTTAAAATATGTTGTGAACAATACCTACTTATAATTCTCTTACCTGTCACATTAGCATCAGAACTGGTAATGCCACCTTACATCCTTTCACACTGCTGCTGCTAAAAGTACTGCACCCAAACATTTAGTTTAACTCATATAATATGTCATATAATCAGTGGACTTAAAAATGTAGAAAAATGTGTTAGGGAAAAAAAAACAAAACACAAAAACCACCCTACACAAAAACCACCTGAAAAAAAAACATTTAAAACCAAAAGAGTCTTCTACTATATAAATATATATATACACATATATGATACTAAGCTTTCTTTGTGAGAATCATAAAGAACAAAGCTATTATTATTCTTTATTTTATTTTTAAGAATGAAGTAACATTGAAGGACTGATTGACATGAGTTAAGTTGTATGGACTGAAAAAAGAAACAGACATATAATTTCCCAAACAGTGGATTTGAATCCAAAGGACACTTCATCCTCTCAGTTTATCCAATAAGGCCTTTTTCCTCATCATGAATATTTTGGATGTATTCCTTTAAGACTCTTCAGCATAAATGGAAAAAGCTGTAGATGTGGAAGAATGCATCCCTGTAGGATACTCTTTCAGGTAAACATTCTTAGGAATTTTCATTTGTTATATGAAATGGCAAGTCTTTTAGGATGTAGATGCTATGTCATATCTTATTTGTTTATAAAAGTCTCTTGGACATAATACAGAATCTGGGATCTGTTTTCAAGAGACAAAACATGAGTCAAGAAACCAATGGTAAAAATATTTATGAGGGGAGGGATGTGTGTCAAATTCTGGACACTAGCTGACAAAAATGGTTTAGTCTATATATTTTCTTTCTGTTTGTATGGCTCTGGCTCTTTCCTCAGTGAGAATTATTATTATATCCAACTTCTTTTCCACCGCAGAACAGATACTTTTTTCTCCTGACACTTTTTTTTTTTTTTTTTTTTTTTCTTTAGAGTTACAACTAACTGGCAGAATTGGAGTTCACTACTGGCCAGCAGAATCATGTTTTCTTTTGGGGTATATTTAAGAGGATTAGATTCTTTTTTTCTTTGTTTGTTTGTTTTTGGCAAACATTGCTTTGCATTTTCAGATATCTCATTCATCTTTGCACCAGGGTAGTAACAGAGGTATTATATTCAATGTGATGTTTCAGTCACCTAAATGTTTCATTCATTTGTCTATCGGAACATTTGTCTCTATGATTCATTTGTCTATCTGTAAACCTTGTTTACAGGGCAGTTGTCTACATCTGAGCAATTTCCTCCAGGCTACCTACAATGTCCTTCAGTCATTAATGTAAACTGAAGAGAGCTTGCAGGGCAATATTCATCTTACTATGAGACAAAATTCTAAAATCACATGAATTATTTCTTAAAATAGCTATTTCTATGTATTTACTATAGAGAAATCTTAAAGTTAATAGCTTAGAATTACTTTGTGTACCTGAAGTCAAGGCAGATTTTTGATAAAAAGTATTTAATTTTTATTTTTGCAAAATAGCAGATCTATCCAAGCATTGGACTTGGGTTTGGTTTGTATTTCCTTCTATGACAGTGAAGTGTTTTATAACACATCTTTAAAACAATTAATTCATCAGACTTCTTTAGGGAATCTCATTTTTTATTTATTTATTTTTCTTTCTTGACATAGTTCTGTGGATTTGGGATTGGCTAAATTAGCTTGTCTTTTTACTGTCTTGCTTTTCTTCTACCATTATTAGCATGTCCAGTTTCAATTACAGAGGCACGTACATTGTCCTTGTGCTTCCTCATCCCAAAATTCTCAAAATGTTCCTTTTTCAGCTTTGAGATTTAAATCTGATGCCACATTAAAGAGTCACATGCACTGTTCAACAGCATATCAAGTTTCAAACCCATTATAAAATCTTCAGTAATATTTGTGTTTGTTTGGGACTTTTGAGGTTTTTTTGATTTTTTTTTTGCTTGTTTGTTTGTTTTTGTAAGTGTTAAAACTCTCCCAAAAGCTATACAATTCTTATGCAACAGTAGAGAGTCTTTCTTCTAGTATTAGAAAACATTTCAAATTTATTTTTGTCTGATAGGTGGCTTGCTCTTCCTCAGTCACCTAGAATACATGCATAATATCTTCATGTGCTGACCTAGAGATCTTTAGAACAATGACTTTTCAGGAAACATGAGAAATACCATAGGCATCTTTCGTCTGGGCAGTCTGGTCACTTTGGTCCTTCCAATGTTTTTTTTATTTTAAAGGTAGACATATCTTATTGCTCAAGATAGAATAAACACATATGTGTAATCTAATACATTGTGTAATGTAAATTGTAATCCTTAAATGCTGAGTACTCTTTCAGCAATTCTGATTCCCCACATCTCATGTATGCATACCTTTTAAAGTGCTTTCTGTTTCATTTTCCATTTAGCTAATATTTCCTTATTAATATCACTAAGTGTTTCCACCCCCATATTACAGACAGAAGACCATTTATGTATTTATTAATGTTTCAAGCACTGCAAAGCAATGTGAGTCTTCTCTAGAAAATCTATACACTGTATAAAAATTTACTGTTTAGGTTGGGTTACCAGAGATAGAAACCTGTTTGCATGTCCTACTCTTAAGTTTGGAAACCAGACTTATCATACTTATAAGACTTATAATACAAAAAGTAATACAAAGTAATACAGAAAAACCCTACTACTCACATTTCTAACTCTTTTCAGAAACATTGAAAGAAATCCACTTTAAGTGTTCTCCATCACAATATATATATAATACTCCAGCCATTTTATTTGCACTTGGGAAAAAAAACAAACCAAACAAAACCACCCCACAAAACAAAATAAAACCAAACAAACAAAAAACAAACCAAGCAAACAAATAATAATAATAATAATAATAAAAAAAAAACGAAAAACAAACAAACAAACAAACAAACCCAAACCACACAAAAAAACCCCGCAAGAACCCCAACCAAACAAACCAAAACCAAACACAGCATTTGTTCCAACGAAAAATGAGCAAACTCAAGTATCAATAACTTACTAATCTGGGTAATTCTTGATCAGGTGGGAAATCCTCTAGGACAATATTTATTATTGTTATTTTCATTACTGAGATGATTAAAATTTCTTAGTAAGTGAAGCTTCTGTTTAGGTATCTGTTTCTCAAAGACCTTGATCGCCAAATACTTATTTTCAGGTCAGACATGTTTTATTTTAGAAATTCATCATTTTATCACTTAAGACAAGTGACTTTCTAAATTAAAATTCTGGAAGATTTATTTACAGTAAAATACGGTATTTTATTTTCTTCTTTCTTTCACATTGCTCATTCTTCAGTTTGAACTTTCCATCTCTCATTGATTAAAATTATATGAAAGCTTGGTGAAAATAATAATTTGATTACTTTATATCCATTCTAAAAATTTACAGCCAATGAGTAATAATTTACATTGTGTCAAGATTTAGGGCTGGGTGGATACTAGATGAATGACAGAAGATCTCGATTAACACTTCTCCCTTCCCAGAAG
>JANHFX010015623.1:0-20698 GCA_027560015.1 Chloroceryle amazona
TCACGGAAAGAGTGGTGGGCTATTGGAATAGGCTGCCCAGGGAGGTGGTTGAGTCGCCATCCCTGGATGTGTTTAAGCATCGCCTAGGTATAGTGTTGGGGGATATGGTCTAGGGGTGAACTTGTAGAGTAGGATGAAAGGTTGGACACGATGATCCCATGGGTCTTTTCCAACCTAGATGATTCTATGATTCAAAGGAGAGTTTATGGCCTTTGGAAGAGGGGGCAGGCCTCTCATGAGGACTGCAAAGATGTAGTGAGGCTATGGAAGGAGAAAATCGTGAGACCCAAAGCCCAGCTAGAACTCAACCTCGCTACTGCTGTTAAAGAATAAAAAATTCTATAAATACATTAACAACAAAAGGAGAATAAAGGAGAATCTCCATCCTTTATTGGATGTAAGGGGAAATAAGGTGCCAAGACATGAAGAAAAGGCTGAGGTGCTTAATATCTTCTTTGCCTCAGTCTCTTGCAGTATAATTAGTTGTTCCCTAGACACCCAATCCCGTGAGCTTGAAGACAGGCAGTGGGGGCAGAATGAGACTTTCACATTCAAAGAGGAAATAGTGACCTGCTACACTACTTAAACATACACTAGTTTATGGGGCTGTATGGGTTACACCCAGGAGTACCGAGGGAGCTTGCATGAGTGCTTACCAAGCCCATTTCCATGATTTACCATCAGTCTTGGCTAACTGGGGAGGTCCCAGAAGATTGAAGGGTAGCAAATATGAATCCCATCTACACAAAAGGCCAAAAGGAGGATCCAGTGTTGAGACCACTTCTGTTTAACATCTTTATCAATGATCTTGATGAGATAGAATGCACTCTCAGTAAGTTTGCAGATGACCCCAAGTTGTGTGGGAGTGTTTATCTTCTTGAGGGTACGGAGGTTCTGCAGAGGGACTTGGACAGACAGAATAGATTGGCTGACCCAATGGTATGAAGCTCAGCAAGACCAAGTGCTAGGTCCTGCACTGGGGTCACAATAATCCCCTGAAACTCTACAGGCTTGGGTAAGAGTTGCTGGAAAGCTGTCAAGTAGAAATGGACCTGAGGTTGCTGACTGACAAGCAGTTGAATTTGATCCAACAGTGTGCCTAGGTGGTCAAGAAGTCCAACGGCATCCTGGCTTATATTAGAAATACTGCAGCCAGCAGGACCAGGGAGGTGATTGTCCTTCTGTACTCAGCATTTGCAAAGCCACATCTCTAATACTGTGTTCAGTTTTGGGCACCTCAATACAAGAAAGAGGAGAGCAACTAAGCTGATGAAGGGCCTGGAGAACATGTCTTATGAGGGGCAGCTGAGGGAACTGGGGCTATTTAATTTGAAGAAGAGGAGGCTGAGGGGAGACCTTATCACTTTCTACAACTACTTGAAAGGATGTTGTGGAAAGGCAGGTGCTTGTCTCTTCTCACAAGTAACTAGTGATAGAACAAGAGGTAAATGTCCTTAAGCCGTAGCAGGGAATGTTTAGACTAGACATAAGGAAAAACTTATTCACAGAAAGAGTTGTCAGGCATCGTAACATGTTGCCCAGGGAGGTGGCTGAGTCACCAACCCTGGATGTGTTTAAAAGTCATATGGATATGTTGCTTGGGGATATGGCTTAGTGGTGGACGTGGTAGAGGAGGATTAATGGTTGGACTCAGTGACCTTAAAGGTCTTTTCGAAGCTAAATGATTCTATGATACTAGAAGGATCATCGATGCTGAAATGATAAAATAAAGATTGTTTATGCCAGAAATGATTACATATAAGTGGAGTTTATTTCTACTTTCAGGCCATTTACAGAATCCAGGGTCCACTATAATCAGTTCAAAGTGTACTGCTGGAAACAGCAAAAAACACCCCACACTCTGTCAGAAATATTGATTGCTAGAGACCACTGAATCCTGCCTCAAGCTTTGAAAGCCCTGCTCCATTCATTAAGCTCTCCTAGTAAGCTACTATTCCTTAAAGAAAAGTGACCTTCGAGCTACATTACACCTTCAAAATTTTGTGCAGAACTCTCATTGGCTTGCAAGGGACTTCAGCATGTAGTTCAATGTAGCTCAGAAATAACAACAGGAGACAGCCGTGGCCTCCCAGTGGAACTTCCATAAATCAGGTAACTACTGTGAGATTTACATAGAGAAGTAGAGTTGGATAATAAGCAAAACATTAGTCAATTTTATTTTTTTTAATGAAAAATGGTAATATCTAAAAAACAGTGCTCAAAGATTAAGACTATATCATATTTTTTATACTATGCAATTAACCATTTTAACTTTGTTGGCTTTCATTCTGACCAATGCGAATAGAATTGTCATAGAAAGTCACTGTTCTATTACAACTGTAAACAAGTAATGGGGCTGATTTTCTTTCCTGCAAAATAAAGATTGCTAACTTTGTTTATCTGAATATAATATGAAAAACAACCACATGGAGTGATGTTCAAAAATATCACCTTGTGGACCCTGAAAAGACATCTCCCTAGACATATTTTTCATGTTTTATTTGCATTATTTATACATACTTAAGTATCTTTTTTGCTTTATGATGATAAAAATTCTTTTAAACTTTAGGGTAAATTCTTACATATAGGTAGCATTCTTAAATAGAGGGATAATTCTTATATTGCTTTGTGGTTTCAAATTTACAACATAACTTACTTTGTATCACCAATTGTAGCATTAATACAGTTTGATCTTATGAATACCCAGAGAGGTTGTGGCATCTCTTCTCTGGACACTTTCAAAACCCACCTGGATGTGATCCTGTGCAACATGCCCTAGGTGAACCTGCTTTGGCAGGGAGGTTGGGTTGAATGATCTCCAAGGGCCACTTCCAATCCCTATCATTCTATGATTCTCTGATTCTTAGTGGAACAACCTCACATATAAGTGTTAGGAATATATTAAACTTATCTGGAAGGTGATAACCTTGACCCCAGGCCAATAATAATTCAGGCACAGCTGAAGGGCAGAAAATTCTGCCTGACAAGATGTTTACAGAACCATTTAGGACAGAGTATACACTGTCAGTACCATCTTATAAAAACACAGTTCTGGTGAGCAGCAACACAGCCCCCACACTCCAGACATTTTAAAAAGCATAATTCTAACCTATTTCGTGCACTGAACAGGAAAATAAAGTAATTCTTTCAAATTTTATGGGCACTACATGGGCCCAGAAAAGACTCAGTATAAAAGTGTTGGGTTGTGTGACACTTGTCTCAGGCAAAGTGTTAAAATGATATATAGATCTAGTCTGATGTAGAGGAGCTAGCCTGAAGTGCTGTGTATAGAATTTTTTTTTTCCTCAACTCTCTTCTGTTTATCAATGTATGTATACCCCCATGGAGTCAGGAACCAGCAGCAGGATAGCCACAACCACACAGAAAGCAAACTTACTGGATAATGTGTGATAAAATACTGATCTGACTTTGCCACATTTAGGCTTATTATGTATCTGCACAACACTGCACTCCACTATATTCAGGAAAGTGAATGTAAATGTGTGAGAGTTTACATCACGACTCAGGTGGCTTGAACATATTCTTCCTTCTCTCCTCCAAGAGTAATATATGTCTATAAAAAACTTGGTGATATCTAAGGATATTTTGATTCATTCCTTGAAAAATATTTTTCATGCTTTCACTTGTTTTGAACTATACTATAACTTAAGATTCCTCAGATGACAATACTAGCTGCTCTTGGATTTCTCTATTCCCAGTAATCAGTGATTAATAACAACTGTCGTCAGTACTGGATCTGAGAGTATTTCCTAGGTCTGACTGCACCTGTCTTGCACTCTACCACTATCTTTCACACTGTCCTACTTTCTTTGCAAAGGTACTTGGTCTACGCAGATATAAAAAAAAAAATTTAGATATGGCCTTTGGCCACTGAGGATGTAGAACTGTCTTGAGAAAAAGGAAGGGAAAAAAAAAAGGAGAAAAGAACTAGGTCATTGATCATTTAAAGTTATTATTGAAAGGTCTAATGTTCCAACATTCCACCCAAATTACACTTCTGAGTAATAAGCTATAGAACATCCCTTGCCTGTTTTTGTTACTCTGATGCACAGTCAGAGGCAGACCATAGGTGCTTCTTGTTGATGTACATTTATAATAACAGTACCAAGAGTATACCAATAGTATCAAGACTGCCTTCATTACATGACCTAGTACAGACAATCTTGAGTAATAATAGCTTGATAGTCTTAGTATTCTTCCTCTTGAAATTGTGTACATTGATTTCTTCCCAGTGAACAAAATAAATGAAACGCTATTTATGAAAACACTTCTGATGAGGTTGTATTTTATTAACGCTCACATTTATTTCTTTTTTTTTGAAAATGTACGTTTAGCTTTGTTGTGAGTTAAATTCAGTATACACTCACTTCCTTTTTCATCTGCAGTGGGACAGTAGATGGTAAAAGGAATAACAAAAGTGACACAATAAATGGGTCAAGATAAAACTAGTTTAACAGTTGAAGAAGAAGTGGAAGAGGAAAGAAAGAAACCAAGCAAAACAAATCAAAACAAAACAAGTGATGCAAAGGCAATCACTCACCACTTCCTATAGGTAGATGAAGGCCTAGTCAATGCTCAGGCAAAAGACAGCTAACTTACTCAAATCCCGTTCCTCTCTGTTTTGTTTCGGATCGTGACATTATTTGACATGGATTATCTATTATGCCTGGTTGTGTCCCCTCCTAAACTTGTGTGCACCCCCAGTTTATCCACTGAGAGGACAGAGTGAGAAACCAAGAAGACCTTGAAGCTGTACAAGCAGCTAAAACATTAGTGTGTTATCAACAGTGTTTTGCTCACAAATCTAAACCAGCACCATATAAAATGGTATGAAAAAAAAATAATGTCATCCCAAACTGAATTATTACATATTTAGGAGTACAAAAGAGCTTTCAGATACAGAGACTGTAGTAGTCTATTGTTTGAGACTTCAAACCCTTCCACTAGGCTCTATTTTGTTTGTTTGTTTTTTTTCTAGTATTTTTCAGTTTGCACTTATTTTAGTTAGGCCTGTGTGTACTGTTTTTTAAGGTTCTTCAACAGTTGACAACTGTGGAAAAATAAAGTAAAAACTTCAGTCATTTCCAAGAAAGTGGTAATGAATAAAGTGTTTTTCTGTATGATGAAAAGTATCTGACTGCTTTCCTCTTAAGCAATTCTAGTGTTTCCATAGTTCAGAGCAAGGGAACCACACTGAAAGGGGGGGATGATTCCTTTTATAGCAGCTAGATATCGGCCAGTCTTGAAAATGGCAATTTTTACTTGCTAATAGGAACTCTGTTTTTTGTAACTGACCTGCCAAAGATTTTATTTTCACCAAGCACTGTCAAACTTCTCACAAATCAGAGTGTATCTACACTCTCTATCAGAGTGGAAGAGCACTATGAGCTCCTTCATGCCACTAGTCACAAATGTAAGCAGTGACAATTATATTTTCTCAGGCCAAAATTGTGCTCAGACCATTGTAAAAAAATCTAGGGAAGAAAAAAAAAAAAAAGGAGGTAAGTTGGAAGTCATAACCAGAACTCAGAGGTGGGAAAGGGAAATGAAGACTGGAAACAAGATTTTGAATTAAATAAGAATTTGCACAAATACGGGATTATGATGTGTCTGAATGGAAGGGTGGGAAGGGAAAGGAGGGAGGATAGGATGGTTTGAAAGCTCCATCACAGTAAAAGTTGTTAATCAATGGCAAGCAGAGGAAAGATGTAATTTTTCTAACAAGCACTTTTACCCAAAATGTATAATGGGATCCAAGATTCCAAAGCCATATAACAGAAAACTGCATAACAAACCTAGGCTTACAGCCTTCCTGACATATTATGTGGGTGTTAATACAATGATACTTCTGCTTTTCTATTTTCCTGCTGTTGCCTAAAACATGGAAAGTGCACATTCAAAATCTCAGTAATTTTTTTTTTCTCCTCAAATCCTAAAGTTTTAGAATATGTAAGATAAACGTCCAATTTAATTATGTTTTTTTTTTCTTTTACCAAAGTCTGTTCTAAGGATTATGAGTGGCACATATGACTGGAATAAAACATCAAGTCCAGTTTTCTGAAATTGAAGAGGCTTATTTTTCTTTACACATCTAGGAAGTTTCAACATGGAAGTAGTTTTGGGGATGTTTTTGGATTTCTCATTTTAGAGGACTCGTTGAGAACAGCTTAATAAAGTTCTTGTCACTAACACAGTAGTAGAAGGGCACTGAGAAAGCTCTTTTGGTCAGTCTTTGTTACACAGAATCTCCATTTCCTTACCTATCATCTTAGTCATACTTTTGACTCTCACAGGATTATTTCTTTTGAGCATGGTTGACATTGCAGAGAGGTAGGGGCTGGTCTCTTCTCACAGATAACTAATGATAGAACAGGAGGGAATGGCTTAAAGCTGCACAAGAGGAGATTTGGACATTAAGAAAAATTTGTTCACATTGTCATTGGAACATGCTGCCCAGGGAGGCGGTTGAGTCACCATCCCTGAATGTGTTTAAAAGTCATATAGATGTAGTGCTCGTGGCAGACTTGGTAGAACTGGGTTAATGGCTGGACTCAGTCTTAAAGGTCTTTTCCAAGCTAAATGATTCTATGATTCGATGATCTGTAGATTGAACACAAATCTGGACAGCAGTTGCCTAAGCGAAATCATGTACAAGAGGAAGATGACCAACAACTGGATTTACCATTTAGAGATCTTATAGAAAAACAGGCTAAAGCAGGCAATCAAAGGCTTGAAAAATTACATGAAACAAAATCAGTGCATTTTGCAGAAGATTAAACAACAGAAATTTACATTTTCTTTGCCCCATAAATTTTTACTGCGGTATCAATTTATTGATGAATGAAAAAAAAATAGATTCTGATCAAACCGCTTGGTTTTAAGCATTTCTTTCTTAAACAAGTGTTAGTGTTTCACTATATTTTTCAACAGAAGTTCTGTGAGATCTAGTAATCCAAACAAAATAAGTGTTCAGAATAATGCAGAGCATTTTACAATAATTTTTAAGATACAGTGAGGGACATCATGGATACAGTGTTACATATCCTCTGAGTAAAAACTATTGTTATCAGATAACAGTGGGATGACTTCAATAAAGGGAGTGAAAAATCAATTTTGATGCTCTTCACATTTCACAACACCAAGAAGGATGCCATTTGGTGTGGGTGGTTTAATGATGGAGACACCTGTTCACTTTCAGCTACTGTGGATAGATAAAACCTCATAACTTATTCTTCATAGACAGTAACACAGAACAGCTGTCAGATGGTAATGACTTTCAGTCACAACTAACATGGAATTAATTTAAACCAGAAACCTAGTAGTAAAATCATGTACATTGTCAATCAGGGAGCTCATTAAACTAGGATAAGGTCATACAAGAAGACAGTGGCAGACTCAAGCACAGAGGCTTCTCTAGCAATTAGACTGCATTGATTAACATTGAAGAAAGGACCAGAACATCAAAATTTAGCTTGGTTTTAAATAGGAGAAAAAGTCAAACTTTTACATCTCAGTGTCCTTAATTTGACAAAGCTAAGAAGAATTTATTCATGTTTTCTTAGAGGAGTGATATAAATCACTTCTTTTTAGGAAACAACAACATAGGCTGATAGGCTGCTCCCATCTGTCTATAGAGGGCTTCATCTGCTCAGTCTTTCTGGTGAGGTCATCTTTAGCATATCCCCACTGTAACATCACTTGTCCCTGCCCTCCCTGTAATACTGACCCATAAGCTGTTGGTTGGCTCCTCATCCAGCCCCAGGCAGAGCGCCGTGCACTCCAGTCAGTCACTGACATTGAGGGTAACAGCCCCTCCTTGTCTCTTCCTGCCTGTCCTTCCTAATAAGCCTGTATCTTTCCCTTTCAACACTCCAGTTATAGGATCCATCCCACCATGTCTCCATAATGCCAGTAAGATCATAGCCTTGCAGGCATGCAAATATCTATAACTCTTCTTGTGATAATATATATAATATTGAGAACATAAGTATGAATTTTTCCTTCTATGATTGCAAACTAGAGCTATAATGAACAACCAAGAGATCTGACAGTAATGAAAATGTAGACATATTAGTATTATTAGATGAATGATTATGATACTTTACATTAATGTTAATCTAGATTTAAGGAACATAAATTTTTATTTGCTTTTAAATTTGGAATCTTAAAACTAGATCACCAAAATCGTCCTTTTCCCTATATGTTCTCAGCATCCTCATTCTGAAAAATTCCAGGACAATAAATGAATAAGGTATTACCTTTCTTTTGAACAAGAAGATCAGTTTACATTTCAGGGTATCCTTTACATACACCATTGGGATTTAAGTCTAAGTCTTACCTCCAGGATTGATTACATATTTGTAAGAATATTGAATCCCTGCCCAATCAAAAAACAATAACATAAATGAGAGAATACGTAAGGGAAAAAAAAAGCAGAAGCAAATCCCATAGAAATATTTATACTAAAACTTGTTATCTGGATGCTATTAACTTAGAAAGTATTTCTTGAGCTTATGAATCAGGGGAGTTGACTCACAAGTTTAATGCAGCTTCAGACACCAATTTAGGAAGGTCATACCATGAAGAAAATACTCCGACCACACTGCTCAAGCTGCAGAAGGAAAAGTCAGGGACTGGGAGAATAAACCGCCCACTGTAGGAAAAGAACAGGTTCAAGACCATCTAAGGAACCTGAAGGTGCACAAGTCCATGGGACATGATGAGATGCATCCACAAGTACTTTGGAACCTGGTGGATGAAGTAGCTAAGCCACTATCCATCCCCTTGACTGGAAATGGGAAACAGAACTCTCATTTTAGAAAGGGAAAAAATAAAAACACAGGAATCATAGAAACACTGAATGGTCGGGGTTGGAAGGGACCTCTGGAGATCATTGAGCCCAACCCCCCTGTCAATACAGGAACACCCAGGACATGCCACACAGGAACAGATCCAGGTGGGTCTTGAAAGTCCCTAGAAGAGACTCCACAGCCTCTCTGGGCAGCCTGTTCTAGATCTCCATCACTCTCACAGTGAAGAAGTTTACCCTCATATTGAGGTGGAACTTTCTGTGTTCCAGTTTGTGACCATTACCTCTCATCCTATCGCAGGGTACCACTGAAAAGAGACTGGTCCCTTCTACTTGACATCCACCCTTTAGGTATTTGTATGCATTAATAAGAACCTCTCTTAGTCTTCTCCTTTCCAGACTAAACAGCTCCAGGTCTCTCAGTCTTTCCTCATAAGAGAGATCTTCCAGTCCCTCAATCATGTTTGTAGCTCTCTGTTGGATTCTATCTAGTATTTCCCTGTCCCTCTTGAACTGGGGAGACCAGAACTGAACACAATATCAAAATGGGAAACTACAGGCCAGACAGTCTCACCTCTTGTGCTCATCAGATCCTCATGGAAACTATCTTAGGGCACATGGAAAATAACAATGTGATTGCTGATAGCCAACATGGCTTCACAAAGGGCAAATCATGTCTGAAAATTTGGTATCCTTCTATGATGGGTTACAGCACTCATTGGTAGGGGAAGAGCAGCCAATATCATCTTCCTGGACTTGTGCAGAGCATTTGACACTGTCCTGCACAACACCCTTGTCTTTAAATTGGAAATACATGGATTTGATGGATGGACCATTTGGCTGCACTCAAAGAACTCAATTTCTGTGTGGAGACCAGTGATGAGTATTTTTCGGCGGTTGGTGTTGGAATGAGCACTGTCTGTCATCTTTGCTGGTGACATGGACAGTGAGATTAAGTTTGTTGACAACACCAAACTCTGTGGTGTGGTCAACACACTGGAAGGAAGGGATGTCATCCAGAGGGGCCCTGACAGGTCTGAGAGTTGGGACTGTGAAAGCCTCATGAAGTTCAACAAGGCCAAGTGAAAGGTCCTGCACCTGGGTCAGGGCTACCCCAAGCATAAATACAGGCTGGGAAATAAATGAATTGGGAGCAGCTCTGCCGAAAAGGACCTGGGGTTTTTGGTTGACAAGAAGGTCAACATGTTGTATAAGATCAGGTTAATCAAGCAGGACCTGCCTTTCATAAACCCATGTTGACTTAATAGTATAAATAGTAAAAACTGTATGATTCGGGAAGATCCAGAACAAGTGGAAGTTGGTTTATTTTCAATCTTCATTATAAAGAAGTTTCAACTTCCATTCAATAGAAAATGATCCCAGAAGAAGAAAAAAAAGAAAAAAAAAATCTAAGCATTGCAACGTACATCTGCTTTTTAAACATAACAAAAATAAGGGCTTTTTCTCAAAAGACTTTGAAAAAGACCTGAAAACTATGAAAAAAAAAAAAACCAAACATATTTAATTTAAGGAATTTTCTAAAGAACAGTAAAGTAACACAGACAGACACATGTTAAATTACATTTTAATAGACATACTGGTTTCAATCTTAATGATCATTTAAACATGTTTTCCAATTCTGTGAAAGAGTACTTACAAGGCTGATATTCTTTGATGTGTCATACCTGTCTGTATGTCTAATTCCACACTCTAATCTTATAAGATTCTATTGTTTCATAACTTCCAGATAAAATGTTTTCCATTGTACCAAATCAATATTTTATGGTAAGATATGCAGTTAAAAATATGGTTCTTTTCAAATAATTGTTTCTCACCTTAGCATATTTGGATTATTTTAACTCTGGACTGCCTATTTAACATTTTAGATTATATATAATATATCTGAAGGTTTAGGATCTTCAAAGTACAAAGATCTCTTCCTATTCTTAAGTCAATTCTACTATGAATTTTGTCTCTATCAAAGGGTGAAAGAAAGAAAATAGTAAAAAGGGAATAAAACGAGCTTAGAAATTGTGTGTGAATAATAATGCATAATAGCCCAAGATTCTATTGCTATCAAATACGCTACCATACTTCTTACAGATATCTTATATACCTCAAAATAATAGAAACTATAAAATGTCTTGACAGTACAATAATGAACTTAATAATCTTTGTAATAGGTCAGAGGGGAAGAGGTAGTTTATAGATTTACCATTAATGGCCAAAACTTTTAAACAACTAGAATTCCCAGTTAGTTATAAAGATATAAAATATAATTTTCCATTAATCCTGATTCCTGTTTCCAGACTTGCTAATAGAATTTAGTTAGATTTTAGTTGTGAAATCCAATTCAGCTGGACATATATATCATAGTTACTCTATATCTGTAAGTGTTTACAAACTGGACCAATGACTATAAAAATAAGTCACAAGTAAACCTTTTGACCTCAGTAACTATGCCTTTGTGCAATGTCAAGACCAGGACAAACCAGGATAAACACACATATAAATATGCAGACACACACACTCTTCAGCAAAGCAACTATATTAATGATCTCATTCTGAAGAAGTTACTTTACTAATTCAACTTTAAATATTGTGTTCCTAATGTAAGGGATCTTTACAACTTTTATATTGCCCCACTCCAGCACTGTTATGCTAGGAAAGACATATTCAACTGCATACATTGCACATTCATGTGATTGTCCCCTACAATCATCTCACATTTTCTAAAAGGCCTTTCCTTCTTAGACTCATAAAATGGTTTAGGTTGGAAGGAACCTTAAAGATGATCTAGTTTCAAACCCCCTGTCATGGGCAGGGACACCTTCCACTAGATATTGCTCAAAGGCCCATCTAACCTGGCCTTGAAAACTTCCAGTGAGAGGGCATCCACACTATATGTGGGCAACTTGTTCCATTGTCTCAAGGGATCATCCCCCTGTACTCAGCACTGGTGAGGCTGTACTTTGAGTATTGTGTTCAGTTTTGGGCCTCTCACTCCCAGGACAGTGAAGTGCTAGATCATGTTCAAAGAAGAACAATGAAGATGGTGAAGGATCTAGAGCACAAGTCTTATGAAGAGCAGCTGAGGGGACTGGGTTTGTTTAGCCTGGAGAAAAGGAGGCTCAGAGAAGACCTCCTCACTCTGTACAACTACCTGAAAGGAGGTTGTAGTGAGGTGGAGGTCAGTCTCTTCACCCATGTAACAAATGACAAGAAGAAATGATGTCAAGTCATACCTCGGGAAGTTTAGGTAGGGTATTAGGAAAAATTTCTTCACCAAAAGGGTTGTCAAGCATTGGAACAGGCTTCCAAGGGAGGTGGTGAAATCACCATCCCTGGATGTATTTAAAAGATGTGTAGACGTGTTGTTTAGTGACATGACTTAGTGGTGACTTGGTAGTGCTAGGTTGATGGTTTGACTCAGTCTTAAAGACCTCTCCCAACCAAAACAATTCTATGATTCTGTGATTCTACGATTCTGTGATTCTACTCCTTCCTTCTTCTCTTCCTCCTTCTTATTCATGACCCTTCCTCTTCTCTCTGTTCCCTTATCTTTTCTCATGATGCACTGTTTGTGGACCTGTAAGAACATATGAGACAAGTCTTGTTTATAAGTATTAAGATGCAATGTGCAAAGTGAAGTTGACACTCTTGGAGCATGAGTCATTTTTTTGTAATGTGTCCCATCTACCGCCGTGACATATGTGTTTAAAAACACCTTTGTGTCAGTGTGATCTAATCCTTCTCAGAAATATAGCACTTTTATCTCTGTCACTCTAGTTGGTGATATAAAGCAGATAAAATGACAGTTAAAAGTGAGTCATGGGTTGATTTTTCATTCTTTTTAAACAATTTTGACAGTACTACATATCTCTAAAACTACTAGAAAGTGTTATTGTACAGAGGTTTTTTTTTTAATATAGTTCCCCTTTTTCTAAATAAGTATAGTGTGTTCTCTTACATTTCATTAACTTGACTTCTCCCATGTTGTTTTGATCCACATACAGTAACATAAAATTAACATTCCAGAAAAATAAATTACTATAACAAACAAGACAGTTCAACAGAGAGTTACCATTAACAATATTTAATTTTTTATTGGATTAATTATTCTTTCTAAAAGTCAGTAAGGAACTAGTGGGTTTTTTTTTGCCCTCCTATAGCCTCTTCATTGAGTGATTTATATGAGAACCCTTGTGAAGTGAGAAACACAAGTGGAACAATAAATTCTCTCAAACCCACACTGCAGATCTCCATGACTCAGGATTCGCTTTCCTCTTACACATGTTGAGTTGCATTAGAGAAGGCATTTGACATTTCATTTATTTAGGCAAAATTATAATTTATGTCACAGAAAGATCAAATTTAATGTTGGTAAGAACATGTATGCATACATGCATAGATACATTCTATATCTATGTACATATATATGTATCTACATAAAGATCTAAAGAATGGCATTGCATATGAAATATTTACCATGTGACATGGAGGGGAAAAAAAAGTTGCCTAAAGATGAAGTCCTAAACTCAGTTACTCCAATGATTTCTCCAGTAAAGCCAAGACAGAATGATTTCTTTTGATTAGAGTATGATCTATAAAGTTGGACAGTATATGTCAATCAAGTTTACTCCTTGTAGAATGGCCAGGAAAGATGTTCCCCAAAAGAAAATACAACAATGGATATCTGTGTTTTTTTCCAAAAATAATTTTTTGGGTGAAAATCTTTTTGCTATGTGACAATCTGCGGATAAAAGTCACATTTCTACTGAAGCCACAGCATTAAAACTTCCTCAGACTAGATGCTTATACTGATCGATTAGTATACACATGACTGCATGCAATTATTGCTGCTCTAAAGAACATGCCCATTATATTTTGATTATGAAAATTTCATAGATAATTATTTCTAAAAATGTACAGGCATATCGAGTTTCACATAAAATATATGTGAAATTTCTTATAGAATATAAACTGAGAGTGTACAGCAAGCTAGTCTGGAATGTTTACACAAAATATCTACTTGAAATCAAGCTGATCTAATCCCTTCCTGAAAATATATGAATATATTCTTTATTATTCTTGAAGATTAAATGAAGGATCTAAAAAAGAATACTTAAAAGACAACCATAAGTAAAGTATTCTGAAAAAGCTAGTGACAGAAAATAAAAGCCAATCCCTTTTAGTTTCTTTTAAACTCTATAATTGTAAAGAACAGAGGAAAATGAAAGAAACAAACTTTTTGTCTGTTTTCTGGTTTACACATGAAATGTCTTGCCATGGTTAATTCAGGGAAAGAAAATATTTGGAGTAAAAAGAAAAAAAAAACCTATCATCTTGGTATTTTTTGATGTCTAGTGTCATGTTTTAGAGATATAATTTTCTAATAGAAAATCTACTATGTTTAACATATTTAACAATTAATAAATATATGTTACATAGAATCATATAATAGATGAGGAATCATAATTTAAATTTTGTTTGGCAAAAATTCGACTAGTATACCTGTGATTGTATAACTCCATATGCATATAATTCACTACTGATGTTAGTAGCATTATGCATGACAGTAAGATTAATGTGATCTGACACAGATGGAAGACTAGGAAAAACTTAATTCAGAGGAAATACTGGAAGAGGTCACTATAAATATAACTCTTTATTTTCCTGCTAGTCTTCATAGAGGCTCTAGGAAAATAAATGATATTTTATTTACAGTATCAAAATCTGCAGATATATAAGCAGCATCATTGCTCCATTTTCTGCTGCTGCTGAAAATTTAGCCATGTATTCTTCACCAGTGCCTCATTATTTCTCATTTTTGAAGGAAAAAAAGGTGTATTACATCCTAATTCAGCCCTCAACAGAGATAACTAACTCAGGACCTTGAGCAAGACTCAGGTGTTGCTCATAAATTGAATATGGGGATGCTGTTGCTTTGGATTTGGAAGTAAATAATTTATAACAAATAATTTGAGAGATGCTGACAGCCAATTACAAAATTGTTGGATTTGTTTTTCTAAAGTAATTAACAAATCATAATAATGCTCTGTATCTGGTTTGGAAATGACTGAAATTTCTTCAATATTTGGATTTTGAATTCAGTTGGTTATTTATTATTAAATAGATTGGCAACATAGCATTTCTGAATCTTCACAGAATGGCTCAAGTAGTTTGGAAACAAAAGCAGAGGAAGGCAGTGCTGGGACTGAAAACAGCATTGGATTATTGATAAAAACTTTGCAGAGGTGAGAACTCAGAAAAAGGCCCAGGTGAAAAGTATTATGCTTTTTTATTGCTGTCTATTCCTCATTACAATCTCTCTTAAAGATTCACAGCTCCTGTAATGCACACAAAACTATATTTTTATACTTATGAAGTATAAAACCTGAGGACTTCAGTGTATATCATCTACTGCTTAATTTGTAAGCTCTTTGGGAAAGTTGTACTTTGTGTCTTACAAGATAATGCATGTTATTGGTCACAATCAGGAATAGAAACAGTACATTTGATATACATAGAATTATATTCAAGATACCCTTCCAGTTATAATCACACCATATAAAGTGAAAGTGAAATGTACCAGGGGACTTCAGTTTGCTTAAGTACTGTAGCACCTAAGTTTTGAACTGTTCTGCTTTCCAGTGTAGTTAATGACTGAGAATTTAGTGACAAGTTGCCATGACGGATCTAGGTAGATATTTAAAACTGGATTTCACAACACCACTGGCTGCTTAAGTCAAAAAGCAGAAAATTAATTCCACCCCTTTTCATTCCCAAGCATCTAAATCTAGACCAGCTGGAGACTTCCGCCTCCATTCAGCTATGAGACATCTCAACTGCAAGTCAGATAAAAGGAGAATGTAAGCTTACCTTTTCAATGTCATGTATAGTTTTTAATTGAATAGGCTTTGACAAATGTGGAAAAACATAAACAAATATGTGGCCTCATCTTCAACTGACTTTGTATAAGTCTCAGACAAGGTATGGTCTTTGAAGACATGCCTTAGACAGTGTACCAATACTGAGACACCTGTTATGGGTACTTGAACACAGGCTTTTAATAGTGTAGAGGTGGGTGGGTCTGGATCCACCTCCATCATTATTTAAGATGGAAGGAAGGAAAACACGATTGCATAGTTTTCATTCATGTAATAATTTTAAGAAAGGCCACTGAACCACATGGCACTACTGGTGGAATTAGAATAACCTCATTAAATCTGCAGATGGTGATTCAGCGCTATCATAAATTTAGATGGCTAAAAATTAAAGCAACTACATGGGAGAAGC
Source organism: Chloroceryle amazona (assembly GCA_027560015.1). NCBI lineage: Eukaryota > Metazoa > Chordata > Aves > Coraciiformes > Cerylidae > Chloroceryle > Chloroceryle amazona. The sequence goes on from JANHFX010015623.1 coordinate 16,130, forward strand.
TATAAATTAGCTCTATGTATAAGAAGTTCTGAAGATTTTCATGTCATGTATATCTAAGTCCTTCTATTTATTTAGCTTTGAAGTATCACTTTTAGTTAGGAATACACGTAATAGACTAGAATGACAATATGTAGCACATATAATTGTTCTGTGAAATACTTTTTACTTCTTATTTTCTTCTTCAAGCATTGGAACAGGCTGCCCAGGTAGAGTAACCATCCATGGAGGTATTTAAAAGACATGTTGATGTAGCACTTAAGGACATTGTTTACTGGTAGACTTGGCAGTTCTAGATTAACAATTGGACTCAACAAGGTCTTTTCCAACATAACAATTCTATGATTCTGTGATTCTACACTTCTTTGGATATTTCTTCTTTATACACAGTACAGACTGGCTATCTTTTTTTTTTATGGCAAATGGAAGATACAAAGGTAGAGGGCTATGATGTGTTCCCCTTCATTCAGATCATTCTATATCTTGTAATTGCCGAGTTTGGTTTTAATCATTACAGTTCAAGATCACAGATGTTTATGTGTAGGCACTTCATCCGAATGTAATAAATGCTTTAGTATTTCAGGTGGGTAGTGATTATATCACTACTAGAAGCCCAAAATCAATTAAGGGAGATTTTAGGGCCCTGAGGAAGCTTCTTAAGGGATCAGGAACACAAGTTGTGTTGTTCTCCATCCCTATGAATGAAGGAATTATCAGGAAGAGTAATCAGGTTAATTCATGGCTCTGGGATTGATGTTATCAGCAGGTCTTTGGGTTTTTTGATCATGGATTGATATACAAGATACCTGGCCTGCTGGCAACAAATGGGATTCAAATGTCATAGAGGGGAAAAAGGATTCTTCAGTAGCATAACCTGAAGTTTTTCCTTTTAAGATATAGTACCCTAAAATTCTTTCATTACACACAGTAGCCCCTAAAACAACTGAAAGAAGCATAATTTAATTCTGAAACTGCTGGCAAATCTTCCTCTTTCCAAATTTATTCTGATTTTCAGATATTTCAGATATTTCTGATTCCATCTTTTTTTTTTTTTTTTATGATGCTGATACACATATAAGTGGAGCTGATCAGAGCCCCAGATGTGTCTCTCTCATTCTAGTAAAGTGTATTTAAGAGCTTCTGCTAAAGTAAATTGAAAGGTACATTATTATAATAACAAGAGCTCGTACATGCAAAGAATGAAACTGAATGTGAATTTATGATCATAATTAGAATTGATATATTCAGCTGGCATTGGAGTTTGGTAAAGAGAGTATAAACTATGATATTTCTCCTCTTTTTTCCATTGTTTCATTTTTAAGAACTTTAGCTTTCTGGAAAGGGTATTTGGTTGTAAAGAATTTCTATTTTTACTATAGTTTGATTGTGAGGTATCTTTTATTCCCTTCACCTTCTCAAGGACAATATGGTTAAACCAGACCCTAGAAGAATAGGACTTTTAACATTTTTTCAGAGTCAAATTCTGACTTCACCAAAATGAATGTAAGTTTCAAAGATATCCACAATAGGTATTAATTAGGTATTGATTAGGTCATATGCAATAAGATAATGTCTTCTGCTATGTTCAGCATAGCATAACATATGTTAAATATATTTTTGAGAATGTTTTGGGAAGCAAATTAAAAAAATAAAAACAAAACCAAAGCAACCACCCACAAAGAAAAATAAAAATAAAACTAATAAAAATTAAAATAGGATTTGAAACTGGAAGTCTGTTTTACTTCATTAGCATATTGATTGCAGTTATTCAAATTTGTACTTAACTTGTCACTGTATTTCATGTACCAGGACCTGGAACTATTTCCCTCATCCTCACTGGCTTCCTAAATATTTTATAATTTATTAGTGAATGTACTTTTTTGCTCTGGGTGTATTAAATTTGACAATGACGTGCAGAGTATGAAAACTCATCAATAAAACTTACATTTTCTCTTTGTGCTCTTCATACAATCATGTGTTTTGAGAAATGTCAAAATTAATTTTTCACATCATTCTTTTTCAACGTATTTGAGTAAGAAGATTGAGAATCCCTGACATATCTATCCTGCTTAGTTCTCCTGCCAATGAATGTTAGAATTTTTTCTCATGTGGCATACTATAGATTTCATAATGGATTTTCACATCACCTCTCAATGGTTAAATGAATGCTTTAAAAATGAAAAGAAATTCCAAGGGAAATACTGACATCAGTTTTACACAACTATATGTAATATACTGGTTGCTATAGTGTATAGTTCGCAAAATTGTTACAGCAGTGGACCATAGTATAACACGTGATGTTAAACTACTCAGAATTGCCTTTATACTTGTATGCTGAAGAAGCTTCTCAGATTTCCTTTGTGGCCTTCCAACACTCCTTTTCATCATGATGCTGTTGATATAATTATTTGATGAAGCGCTTTGAATTCTGAATGAGCAGATGTTAGCTCTATAGAAGTTATGTTATCCTCCTTGGTGGTTGGGCACATAAGTTCTAAGGGGAGGGATTGTTCAATAAATAATTAATAACAAGAAGCTTTCCTAGGTAGATGAGAGACAGATCCTGTTTAAAGTGATTTTGCCTCAGTGGTTGATCTGTCTAACTCAGGGTTTTTTTTATCTCAAACTTGTATTAGTTCTGCTTCAATTAGCATTTTTGTTCCACACTGCTGATTAATTAGTTATTGTTCAGTGACTTCATCTTCTGGCCCTGACTTCAGCCACTCAGTCTAGTGTGTATTGATCAGCCTCTAGATCTGTGGTATGTTCTTTTTAAGGTTGCTTAAAGATTGATTGGTCTGAGTGAACCAGATATTGACCTTGGCTTCAATTCAGTAACATATTCAAGTACACACCTATGTCTAAGAAGGAGAATAATGCAATAAATTAAACTAAACTGTTTCTTCCTGCTTAAATTTATGCAGATACTTAAATACTACCTTGGAATCAGAGCTTTGGCTGGTTGTCTTTTTGATGAAATATCCTAGGAGGTTAGGAATGTAGGAACACTGACACCCGAACAATTTTTTTTTAAATCCATCTTATCTCAAACTCTGACTCATATCAGACACCTTTATTGCATGAGTGTAAAAAGTCTTTGACATGGATAAATCACTCATAAGAGGTGATTCTTTCTAAAAATCTGGTAACTAATACTTTGTGAAGGCAACAAACCAAAATGGTTTCAAAACACCCTGGGATATTCTCTGCATTCACAAAAGAGCATTTTTAGAAATGTTTGGTGATGGTGTAACAGGTTTGGTGGGTTAACTAGACAGTGTATGAACAACGAAGCTTCTCTGACCACTTTTCAACCTTTATCTTTTCACAGATATTCCCAAGATTTCTTGTAAAGAAAATTAAGTACACATAGCACTGCCAGTAAAATACTTTTCATTTGAGTGAACTGTGTCGGGAATCATGAGTTAGGATTGGTAACTTTTGCTGTCCTCATATAAAAGAGCTCACTGTAGTTGGACTATTCCGTGCAAATTTAGGACACTACAGAAAAGTGATCTTGTAATTTCATAAATAGTAATTATTAATGTTTGACTTTTTCTGCTTTTTTTTTGCAATGAACATATACCATAAACTAACTTGCATAAAATTCCTTGATTTTTACTTTTGTTCAAATAGTATGATAACAGTTTCAGTTTTATAGGCATTATAATGCTTAAGAGTGTAGAATCCAAAGATAACAGAAGTTTAGGAATTGTCAAAGTATTGTTCTGACTATGTATAACCTTTAATATATTTTTATAAAAAGCTATTAAAAAATGTTTTCCTTTATTTTCTTGATGTTGTAACTCAAATTTTAAACCCAGGTCATGATTTGAGAAAGAGAAGAAACAAAATTTTGGTTCAATGCAGAGCAGGCCTCATGTAATTTGTTATCATGGACTACATATGGCCTATCCAATTCAACTATGGAAATGTAATTGAGGCATCTCACTTAAGAATCAGAGTGATTCTAACTTATAGAAACAATGCATTTATATAACAAAATGAAGATGTGCACTGAAAAGGTGGCAGAATTTCAGGGGAACATGATTTCTCAGTATCTATCTTTCTCCACCCACTATCTTTGATTGTCAGAAATATCTTACTTATGTGTTTTTGTGTAAATGGCTCCTATGACTTATCTGTAGCTTTGGAGAGAGAAATTATTATCAAAGCCCTGAAGACCAAAGTGAGAAAACCTATGTTCTGAGAAAGTAGTGTGTGAAAGTTTCCATAGAATTTATAGCTCAGGAGAGCTGCTGATTCTGCAGGAATGGATAGTCTCAGGGGACAAGGAGGCTGCTGACCACACAACAGGTTATGGCAGTTTGGGTGACTCAAGCTGCATCCAAGAGTTCAGGGGCTGGTAAATGCAGATGAGACCTTGTGACAGTGTGCTACCTGCCACCCCATGAAGTCCATGATTTGATCTGTGACAGCCATGTAGGTTTATAAATATATGTCCTGGATTGCAGTGTCTGCTGCCAGCAGTGATCCATGTTTAGAGTTACTACCAAGAATTGGTATGCAGACCAAGGCCACTGCTGGACAGTGTGTACCACACAGGGGGGT
>JANHFX010015624.1:0-22951 GCA_027560015.1 Chloroceryle amazona
GGTTGGCTCACGGGCAAAGCATCGATCCCGTACAATCCCCTTGGCCCTGCTGACACCCGGGGCACGCGAGTTATTTTCATCCCTTCAGCAGCTGCAGGAAGACCCCCTTGCTCCTGCCTCTGTTAAGGAGGGAGGCAGCTGCAGGCAGCTCTGGGGAGGGCTGGAAAATCCCCCGGATGGGCTGTCCCAGCTCTGACACCAGACATCCCTGTGCAGGAGAGGGCTGCATGTGTGCAGAGTCCGTCCATCTGCTGAAACACCCTCCCGAGACTCCACATTCCCTCTCTGCCCTGCTCCGGGTGAGATCTGCTGGGACAAAGGCAATTCTCTGATGGGGTACGTGCTGAGTGGGGTGTTTTGGTGCTCGTCCTACAGCCCAGAGTGATCTGGGCTCACACCAAGGCACCTCAACACCTCTGGTGACAGCGCTGAGTGAGGCAGGTGTCACTTTCTGGTCCCCATGCTGCAGGGCACATCTGTCCAACTGTCACTGTCCCTTCCAGAGATGACTGATACGCTGTGTGCGACCAGGAACAGCAGGATCCTCGCGCTCTGGGCGGCAGCTTGCAGCTGAAGCGAGCAGGGTGTCTTGGGGAGAGCTTGTGCTCTTCAGGGAGTCAGGATTGCCCCGTTTCTCCTGGGTCCCTTTGAGATGATGAACCCCCAGCCAGACCCCCACGTGCCGAAGTGGAGCCGGCTCCTCTCCCCCCACCCCCAGCACTTCCTCCTCCAGCTCAGCCGATGGGATCTTTGCCATTTCCCTTGGCGAGTGCACCGAGCAGAGGCTTTTTTTCCCCCCATTCAGGCTGACAACTGGGCCTCAGCATCAGCTGCTTGTTGCTCAGCATCAGCCTTTCAGCAAACAGCAGGTGCAAGCGGTGCGACCCCGGGGCTGCTCTACGGTAATCCCTGCGCTCTCCCCGGGCCCCCCTCACACAATATTGGCCCCTCGGCTCAAGAATGTTTTTGTCTCCCCTACGCAGTTGCGAATTCTTTTATAGATTGAAAAGAAATCTCTTTCTAATCTTCCTGGCCAGGCATGGTGGGCAAAGAGGGGTGCCTGGGTGCGGAGAGCGTGGCCCAGCACAGCAGTGCCAGGGGATCTGTGCCCTCTGCGCCAGCTGCCCCCAGCTGAGCCGCTGCCAGCACAGGCAGCACCACAGGGATCGTGCCCCCTCTGCCCGCAGCAGTGGCAGCCGGAGCGGGTGGCTGCAGGGGCTCTCACCCCTGCCCTGGCAAAGAAACCAGCTCACCCACGCGTGGGAGAGACCGAGGTGACAGAGCAGCGGGGCTCTGCTCCGTCACCGACGTTTCACCGCAGCGAGCTCTGCCAGGAGCCCCAGGGAGGGTGTCCGAAGCAGCAAAGCAAAGCAAAGCTTTTCAGTTGCGCAGGGCTGCGGGGGGAGCAGGAGGGGGGATGCTCGTGAGCAGGGATGAAGCAACGTGCTGCACGATGCTCGGGCATCATGGTGGGGCTTGGCCTCAACTCATCTCCTCCCTACTCTGAAAACAAGACTCGGTGACACTTTCGTTATGCGTCACCCTGTCCTGAAATTGCACAGCAAGAGCTGGCGCGGGAGGGGACCATCGGGTAACCAAAGCATCCCTCCCCCTCATGGACCAGCCCCACAGGCAAGAAACCGCATCCTCTGTCACACGCTCCCTGCGGCTGCAGGGGTGGGGGGATGGCTGCTGGGGCCGGCGGGGGGCACAGGGGCTCTCCGGGGAGCCGCTGAGAGGGAGCAGGTGGTCCTACAGCAGCTCAGCAGACTGGAAATCCCATCTGGCAGCCCCAGCAGGCGCCTGCAGGACTCAGGAGGTGTTTTATAAGGGGAAACCAACCAACTCGCACAGGTTCCTGCTGGGAAGCGGGGACAACCGCTGCCCTGCACCAGACGCTGGTCAAACACGGTGCCTCTCCCGCATCCTGACCTCACCAGAGGAGATGAGATTTGTTTTTCAGCCCCAGGCTGTAGCTGTAGCTCCCTGTGCAAATACTCTTCCAGCTATAGCACAGCTGGTCTCGCTGCAGCCACCCCCCTGCAGCAGCTTCTACCCTGCAGACATACTTTAAAACTAAAGTCTCTGGAGTGTTTAGAAAGTAACCACCCTCCCAGTGCTGCGGGCATCCCCGCAAGCATGGGGATCTATTGAACACCCAGTTTTGGACATGGTTGGAAGGATCCACAGTCCCATCTGCCCCTCAAGAAGCAGGACCATGGAGATGGCACAGCCCATCTTCTCCACTACTTCTACCTTCCATCTTGACATGACTTTCTGCATCCGATGTGGTTCGGTACCTGCTCTGGCAGCAGAAGAGCTCAGCACAAGCCCAGCTTTTCCACGACAAGCTGCCTTTTCCTGCAGACAGCTCTGGAGAGGACTGGCAGAGCAAAGGCGCATTGCTTAAGGACACAGAATGTTTCCTCATGCAAAGGCTGTGCCGTCTGCATTTATATCAGCTCAGTTGTGCAGCTGAGGAGCTCGAGGAGAGCAGAGCTGCAGCATCCGTAGGAGGAACGCTGCTCAGGAGGGCACAACCCAGACCTTCCTGCCCTGCCAGGGCTCAACACAGGTCAAAAAGCTGCTCTCTCTTGTGGAAGCCTTGACCTCACATGCCTACCCTGCTGCAGCTGACCAGGATCCTGAGATTAGCACATCCTGGGGTCCAGGCATTGCTCTTCCTCAGGAGAATGCCTTCAGCTGCCAAGTTCACCTGCAAGAGACCAAAGCGAGCCAGAGCTTTGCTACCTTCAGCACATTATGTTCAGACTGTTCTTCCATCAGGTGTTCAACCACAGGGAACAAGCTGCAGAGCAGCTCTGATCACACACAGCCAGAAATAAATCACCTGAGCTGGATGCCCCAGGAACCAGCAGCCTCAGCATGGCAGCCCAGGGTGGTTTTTCTTCTTTCAGGAAATCAATAAACTGCTAACCTGCAAAACCTACCCCGCTGCTGCAGGACGGATGCTTTGCACGCACAGAGCAGCTGTGGGAGCACCTCAGAGCTCATCCATCCGCTGGGTACCGCTGGGTGCAGGGTCTCACTCCTGCCTTTCCCGGGACAGGCAGCGTTTGTGGATTCCCAGGAAGTTATGAGATGCTTCCTTATGAACCTGCCTTGTTTAGAATCCCCATTGTATAGGCACTGCTCAAATAAACTCTGCGATTACCTGCACGAATAATTCCCTCTGCTCTCCACGCTTCCTCTGCTCAGCAGCTGGCTGCAAACAGGACAAGTATCTTGAGAACCAGGAAAGGTGCCGCACGTCCAGCCCTGCCCTGCCCACAGCCAACGCCTGCCCAGGCTACAACACTTTCCATTACCAATCCAGACCGGACACTGTTAGGATCGTGTCCAGAGGTTTTCCCTATGAGCTCTGCTGCTCTCCAGAGGAGGCCTGAAGCACAGCCCAGATGTACCCCTGCAAATAGGGATGTTTTTAAAAGCGAGAGTTAGGGGGAAAAGCTGTGGCTGGTAAGAAAGAGGGAGGAACGAGGGAAAGCAGCGCCATGCCCCTTGCTGCTGCCAGCCTGGATGCGCTGCGGCGGGTACCAGCCAAGGTCTGCACCCGTTCTCTGCTGGGAAACACCCCCAAGGGCACAAGCCACCCAACAAAAGCTTATTTTATTAGCACCATATAAAAATTAAACCCCTTACCCCCTGAGGAGCCCTCCCCAGCCCTGCCTTTCACAGCAGAGTGAAGCCTGCTCCGCACGAGGAATGCCGGCCCTCTCCCAGGCAGCCTGGCAGCGCTGCTGTGGACGGGAGTGAGATTTGATTAACATCACCCTGCTTAAGATTTATGAATCTCTCCCTACACCCTGTCCCGTGATGCGTTAAGATGCTGGTTCATTTTACCTTCAACTCCAAGGTGCTGATCAGCCGAGAAAGCGAGGGTGTTATTTATTGTGTGTATTAAAGATCAGACCTCCCTTCTGTCAGAGGACAGCTCTAAAAATCCCCAGGTCCCTTCCTCCTCCTCAGACCTCTTTTTAACAGTCTGAACCTTGCAACATCCTGATGGATGTGGCTCTAGGCTCGTTAGAGAAGCTCCTCGGGCCAGAGACGGATCACAACACGGTGACTCAGTTCCTATGTTCTTTGGAGTCTTCAAGGAAGCCCACGGTGATTCATTCCCATCTTAGAGAGCTGAATGTCACTCGGGTAAAAAGCAGGTTCCGCGGGGTGCTGCAGAGGCTGTGCCTGTGGCCTCGCTGCCCCTGCCAGAGCTCAGGGGTTTTGGGCTCCCAGTTGCCCTCACCCATCCCAGCAGGAACCTGCTTTCCCCACAGCTCTTGGGCAAACCTGAAAACTCCTGCCCTGGGCTTTTCAAGGGACACAGTTGGGCTGTAGCAACCAGAGAGCTTTTATGACTTGCACATAGGGAAGAAGAGGACATCTGTAATCGTTCTGGGACAAAATACAAACATCTGGTCACATAAATACATTCTTACATTAATGTACCATAATGCACTTAGTGTTCCACGCGCGATATGCGCTGCTCTTGAGCTTCAAGGCTCTTTTCCAAAACTATTTTCAGGTGCAGCTCAACAAGATCTTGTGGACAGGACACCTCTGTCCACTCTCTGCCACCTCCATCCAGAGATTAAGGCTGAAAATGAAAGCCTGGGACACTTCTGGAGGGACATCCAGGCACCGTAGCTGAACAAACATGAAGTTTAGGAAGAAGGTGCTGCCACCAGGACTTTGGAAGCTGTTTGTCTCTTTGGATAAAGTTTTATCACTTTTATAAACCCTTGGCCACCCAGCTGGAGGTTCAGGAAAACGATTTAATTTGACCTGTGGCATTTTAGAATTCTGCAGTAGTCTACTGTCAGCTCTACAGACAGACATCCACCACCACCACCACAATCCACAAAGTTTTAAGCTCTTTTTTTGTGACAGCTGCTGAGAGGTTGCCCGCACGGCAACCATTTAACTCTCCTGCCATATTTACACCACCCGCGTTTCCTCTGCGCTGCCCTCGTGAGGGCTGGCAGCACACTCTGCACTCCCTGCCACAGGCTAAACTTCCATTCGCTGTACACAACACGCACCGCGCAGACCCACGGACGCTGCTGCGCTCGCCCCGAGTCCCGCGGCCGAGCCGAGGTGGAGTGTGAGTACCTGCTCCTGCCAAAAGAACGACCTCCACAAAGCGCAAACAACCCAAGAGATGCAGCTTCCCCCTGCCTGCTTCATTCACCGGTGTCACAACACAGGGGGGAGGGTTTGAGGTGCTCCCAGGGTGACACCTCTGAAGGAGCGACACGATGGGAGGTCCTCGGAGCAGGGGCTGTGCCCAAGTGTCTCGGGAAGCAGCGGGAACGGGAAGGGAAGAGCTGCAAAGAAACCCAGCTGGTATTTTAACAAGGTTTTAGGGACCGTCACCTAAAACGCTGCTTGTGCTTCGACGACGCTCGAGAGCTCCCGACAGCCACCCTGGTGGTGTGGTTGGTGTCGAGTGCCCAAGATGGAAGTTATGAATCCCATCGGAAGGTGATGGGGGAAGTGTCACCTTCCAGTGGTAACACGCTAATCGCTACCTATTTAATGGCACTCGGGAGTTTCTTAAAAGAATAAAAATTGTTCCCTCATTGTCCTTTTTTTGGGGGGGGTTGACTTTCTGTGCTCAGCAGGGGCTGACCAGCCTGCTTCGATGGCGAGGTGTCCCCGGGGTGAACCTCAGCCCTGTAATGCTGGGAATCAGCACGGCTTGTGAACGGCATGAATCAGGATGATCACGAGGAGAGGAAAAACCCTTCTTCTGCCACGCTACCATCCGATTCATTCTGTCAAAGCCCAGTCCAGCAGCACCCGTTCGCAGAGCTGGCAGAAAAGAGTCCGCGAGTGACGATCCCAGAAGGACAGGCAAGAAGAAGAATTGTGCGCTCCAGTCCCCGTGATCAAAGGCCTCGTGGTGGTCAGGGTGCTGCCTCTCCACGCTGGACGTTACTTAAAGGTGGCATTGAAGGCCCTGCCAATGACAAGCCTGCGCACTTCGCTGGTGCCTGCCCCGATCTCGTAGAGCTTGGCGTCACGCAGGAAGCGCCCCATGGGGTAGTCGTTGATGTAACCGTTCCCACCTGCAGGCAGAAAGAAGTCAAAAGCCATTGCTCTCCGATTTCAGGGGCCGAGGGTGGGATGGGAGAGCTGACAGCTCATGCACTGCTCCCGGCCCCCTCCAGCCACAGCTCAAACGAGACCTGCCAGTGACTTACCCAGACACTGGATCCCATCCAGAGCCACCTGGGTCGCACACTCCGCTGAGTAGAGGATCACTCCGGCACAGTCCTAAAGCAGAGTGGCAGCAGTGAGAGCAGGGAAAGGTCACCTGCCCATCTCCAACCTCCGTGCTGCTGCGACCTTTCCGTTACTCTGCAGACATCTGCTAACGAGCCTGAACGGCTCGATCACCAAGATGGGGTTTGTTCCCCGGCGAGCAATAAGCTGCAGGAGCTTCTCTGTCCCTACAGAGCACTTGTGTCAGGTCTGTAAAGGCCACATGACAGAAAAAGGGGGAAAAAAACCCAACCAAACCCAAACCAAAACCATGCAGCAGGGGAGCTGGTCTCTCACAAATGCACATCATCCCCACGGGAGAGCAATGTGATTGGAGCTGGGATGCAGGGCTCCGTGCTCCAGGGCTCTGTGCTCCCGCTGTTAAACACTCGCTGCCCTCCCTTGGTAGAGCTGTGGTGGCAGTGCACTAGGAGGTGACAACACCCCGAGCGACCGCCACAGCCCCTTGCAACAGCCAGGGATTGTGTCCGGGCTGCCAATAAACACCTGCTGGTGCTGCTACATCTCTTGCCTTGTAGAGCAAGGCTGACTTTCTCTTTTTTTTTTCCCTCATTTTAACTCCCGTACAGAACCTCCTGACCTGGGAGCAAGGCGGGAGGCAATCCCCAGCCGAGCCGGGGCAGGCAGAGGTGTGCTCACCTTCGCATTGAAGTGACCCTGGTCGCAGGCCTTCGCCACGTTGTAGACGTACTGCCGACAGGCCATCAGCCGGGTGTACATGTCAGCCATCTTGCCCTGCATCAGCTGCGTGTCCCCGGGGAGGAGAGAGACACCTTAACGCGAGCGAGGGGCACTGGGGGTCACCCGCTCTCCAAACCACCCCAGAGGAACCAGGCAAAGGAGGAGACAGGGGCTCGGGCGACACCTCCGAGGAGGTTCTGTCAATTCAGACTCGTTACATCACGCAGCCCCAGCTCCAGGCAACCTTCTCTGTGCAAAGCCCTCCTGCAGCAGAGCTCTCTGGCCTCTCAGTTTTAAAGACAAAAAGCAAGGCAACAAAAAATTCCTTTTCTGCCTTACCTGGAAGTGGCCAATTTTCTGTCCAAATGCTTCTCTCACGTGCAGGTATGGAATTGCATGGTCAAGAACAGCTTGCATGATCCTAAAAAAAAGCACAGAAGTGCAGGAAAAGGAAAAAAGGGAGTTATTAATGAATGCTAATTAAACCTTGGAAGTGCAACCCGAGGCAAAAAGTTCTCATCCCTAAAGTGATGTGCTGCTGTCTTCCTATTATCTCCTCTCAAACAATGCTAAGAATAAAACCCAAAGGTCCCATTTTTCCTCCCTAGTGCTCTACGTGCTGCTCATCTGGGACATCTTGTGGTAAGGTTGAAGAGTCTTGAGTTCAGGAGACCGAGACGAAGAGTTGAAGAGGTTTCTTACAACTGCAGCCAGGACAGTTCATGCTGCCTTGTGTCTCCAGAGACCACCAACTCAAGGAGAACTAGCCAATGCCATTAAAAAATGTAGGCAAGAATAAGAAGGGTAAAAAAAAATCCTCCTTCTGCTTTGCAGAAGATGGTCTCTCCACATGAGGATTAGTCCAGAGAGACCAGTTGGGAGGACAAGAGGGCTGTAGGGTAAAAACAATTACTGATGAGCTTAAGGACTGAATAAACGAAGAACAAACTCTTTACCCAGCCCAGTGGTGCTTCTGTGTGACAGCCTGGAGAGCATTTTAGATTTTAAGGAATCGGGAACGCAAACGAGCTGGTTACTCCAGAGTAAAACACACTGGAGGGATACACGAGCCAGCGACCAGGGACCGAGGCCAGCACCAGAAATGTTTACCTCGGGACTGGGAAAGCCTGCTCTGGAGGGTTTGCTGCCTGTGCTACACTGCAAGGCAGAGATCTGCACACTTGCTTTCTGGCAGTGCTTCTTTTATCCCTTACCCCTCAGAGGGTGTTCCACACTGATGCTTTCAAAACGAAAAAATGGCCCGAGGAGAAGTCGAAGAAAAGGTGGAGCTGCCCCAGAGCACCGAGCTGAGTCCTCTCCAGCAGACACCCACTGGAGCCACCAGCAGCTACAGCAGAGCTGAAGTACCCAGTGGCTACAGGATCTCTCTGCTCCTTCCATTCCTTCCTTCCTTCCATTCCTTCCTTCCTTCCTCCCCCCAGCTCTGACCTCTCAGAAGCTGCCCCAGTGTCTCAGTTCTCCATCCAAGGTGCATCCAACTGAGAGCTGCAATGCCAGCTGGAGACTCCCTGGGTCAGGTGATCGTGAGGGATCCTTCTGGCCTTGCAACCTATAAAAGATCACAAACCCTTACCCCAATGGCCCACCAGACAGCACGAGTCTCTCCAGGTCCAATCCACTCATCAGAACGTAGACACCTTTGCTCAGCGTCCCCAAGACGTTTTCAGCTGCAAGTCAACAAAGGAAAAGCAACTTACTTCTGTGCAAAACAATGGTTTATCTTTGTCTGAGGGGCTGTTCTCGCTGGGGAGAGGATTACAGCTCTGTCTCCTTCACCTCTCATGTGGCTTGAGACACAAACATTCAGTCCTCTCAGTCCTCCAAGACTGGAGAATACGAACGGTCACCGCCCCCCCTTCTGTGAGGGGGGCTGAACAGAACATTGCACTTGTTATAAACAAATGTTTTAAAAAGACAAGTATTATTTCTGTGGAAATGGAACAGGAAAGTGGCTACATCAGTCAAAGGACTGAGATAAAACCTCGAGAAACCGTTTCACTTTGGGACAATCTAACGCACGGGCCGATGTTGACAAGTATAAAAAGAGAAGCAGGAACAAAAGGCTCATCTCAGCAAGGCTGTACCCTGACAATCCGGAGAGAACTTAAAGCTAACAACTGTGCTTTGTAGATGGACAGAGATTACCCACTGATCACACCATGCAGGAGAGCTGACATACGCTTCAGGCTTTGATCACGAGAGATCTGAGAGGTGTGATATGCAAAGTGAAAATGAGACAGGACACGGACACATGCAGATGGTTTCCTGAAATAAATAATCTGTTTTTCAGTGGCAGAAGCTCATGGACTGCATTGTCTCCTGCTGATTGAAAAGCTTGTTGATGTAGTGTGTGGAGAAGTGCAGCCTCTGCGGGGCCGTCGTCACCGTACTGGAGCTAGGAAGAGGAAGCAGAAGAATGAAGCTTGGCTCAAAAGCCCGACAGACATGAAAGAAAAATACTAATAGCAAACATTACTTTGAAGAACAGAATGCAAACGGCAGCATCAATAATAATAAAGAGACAAAGCTGCTCCTGAGTAACGACACCTCGCAGCTGAAAAAGGACTGAAGTCAGGCTCTTCACTTTCCTGCCCACGCAGGGCAAGGGTGGTGAGCGGGAGGACGGGCGCTGCCCGCGCGAGGGGACAGACCTGCTGGCTGCCTGTCACAGGGAAAACAACACGTAAAAATGTTGGGGCTCTGTACCAACTTTTACCAAAGCAACACGGCCAAATGAATCCACGGCCAACACTCGCTGCGGGAAAAACACCAGCCGCTCAGCGGAGCATGGCTGAAAGGAAACCCACAGCTTCTGAAGTGGAGGGAATTGCAGTGCTAGAGAACATCTTGATCTGAGAAAAAGATTCTGCAGACATAGGAACTGGCAGCAAACTGGTTCAGCTTCCAAGGCAGAAGACCAGAAGTGGCTTTAACGGCCAGAGTGTGAAGCGTGTTAACTTTCAACACCGCACGATGCACTCCCTCGAGTTACCAGGACATGGAAATCCCGTTAGCATCAGAACGTGCTCCGTGCAGATGATTACCCCGGAGATCATCTGAAGTCTGGGGCACTGGCCTTTCTGATTTCAGAGGGGAGGGATCCAATAAAGTTAGAAACGTCAGATTGCAGCTGAAACTCTTCCACTTACAGCAAAGCAGCTTCTGACAGCGTGTGGGGAGCAGGAGAGTTACTTGCTCTGCAAATACACAGTTAGGATTTTCCTCGAGTTCAGAGAGGGCGTCTCCTCCGCTCGCTATACAGAGGCTGAAGTTTTTCTACCAACAAAAATAGCCACTGGAGTAACAAACCCGGCCGTTACAGAGGCCCCCCTACTAACAGATGGGGCAAAGAAAGGATGGCTATTGCAGGCCCCCATCCCAAAAGAACTTGGAAATGTTACAGACAAACCAAAAGCCTGCTGGATAGTCTCCAGTGATTTTTTTGAGGGAAAATAAATAAATGAAATGCAACCTTCAGGGCAAATAAGCTCTCCTGCATCAAAGCCAGGGAGCTCCAATGGAAACAAACACATTTCTCTGGAAGCCTCAGCTCTGCAGAAGCAGCAGTTAAGAGTTCGGTCCGCGAGGGTGAAACAGCAGTGACCTAGCAATGAATGTGCTCATTCACTGCAATCCAGCAGGTTGCACTTTTCCAGTTCCACCAGCTCTCCTGCGAGGCTGCCAAAGAGCAGATAATCATCTGCAAAGCCCTCTAGGTCTGAACATGCTTGTAATTAGTGATCTCATTTATCTGATCGAGATGACAGGAAAGCACCACCTGCATACTGCCATGATTTGAACCCAACTCACCGGGGATCTTGCAGTCTTCGAAGATCAGTTCACAGGTATTAGACCCTCTCATTCCCAGCTTGTCAAGCTTCTGGGCTGTACTGAAACCCGGCATTCCCTGCAAGGTCAAGATGGTCAAAATTCATTTCAAATCTCAGTTCTGACAGACTAAATAAAAATCACTAGGGATCTGTGAAGTTTCCCTGCCCATGGGAACGCGCACAGGGATGATCGTCCACATCCAGGGATGAACATCCCCAGAAGGGACCCAAAGTGAACTGCCCACTCTGGGAACAAGAACAGGTCTGGGTGCAAGTGCAGAGGAAGAAAATGGTTGGATACCAAACCCAGGAGTGCAGCATGTCACTGGGGCAGAGGAGTAACTGCAGGGGTTGATAAAATCCAGGCAGAACATCATTTGTCTTTGAGTGAGGGGCTGACAGTTCTAGGAAAACTGGCAGGCTTCTCAGTGAGGGTGAAGGAGCTGGCCTTAAAAACCACACAACAATAAGCTGATGAGAATTAGTGAACCTACCCTCTCCACGATGAACGCAGTGATACCTCGGGAGGCTGGCACAGCATTAACATCAGTCTTTGCGTAAATGATGAGAACGTCCGCGTCCGGCCCGTTGGTGATCCAAAATTTGTTGCCATTCAAAACAAAGTAGTCTCCTAGAAGCAAAAAGCTGTTACCTCGTGACAGAGCAACACTTCATCCTCGCTCCATTTGTTCCGAAAGGGGCTTCCAGGAAGGCTCTGTAAGACCCCCACAAACAGCACGCACAAATCCTTCCAGGGCTCAAGAAAACTCATTTCCCTTCATTCCTGGAGTCTAAAGACAGTTTAGCAAACGTCTGACAAACTAAGGTGCCTACCACTGGTTTCAGCATACCACCAACCTCCACCACCACAACCAGAAGTCCACTTTTGGGCCTTCAGCCATCCACCTTGTGTCTTCACTGCTTGGCTTTACCACACATTGAGCCTCCTGGGAGGCAGCACAAGCCTGCAAACATGGCCTGGTAGACCTGAGACTAAGCACCATATCTCTGTGGTGTTGGGGAGGTGGGTCTAAATTTACAGGAGACATTAGTTATGGCAGCTACCTATCCAGGAGGCACGACAGGCTTTACCTTTCTTATCTGCTCTCAGCTTCATGGACACAACATCAGACCCAGAATTGGGTTCACTCATTGCTAGGGCTCCAATGTGCTCCCCGCTGATTAGCTGGAAGAAAAGACAAACATGAGAAAGGGAGGAAGAACAGCAGCGTTGTTTCTGTCCCTTCTGTAGCCTGTCTTCCTTTTTTTTTTTTTTCTCTGCACTGTATTTTTTTCCCCTTCCACAGTAGCTGTTCTACACAAGAACTGCAAACGAGCGCCGCTGTTCCTGGCAGAGTCCTAGCAGGGAGCTCCTCGTGCTGCTGTGCTGAGGGAACGGAACCAAATCGCAGGGGGATGAGGAGGATGACCAACTCCTGGCTGAGCCAGGTGAGTACAGCCCTGCTTAGACAAGCCCAGCGCCGGGAAGGTGCCAAAGAACCACGCAGGCAGCCATATGCCCTCCACAGGCTCCTCGTTCTGCGCTTTATGACGGCCCTCCTCCGTAGAGAAGAGTTGTTAAACACAAAAGGCTGACGAGGGGGATGAGAAGAGATTGCAAAGTTCGTAGCAATGTTCTCATGGCCTGGTGCCCCCACTCTTGCACTGCAGCACCAGATGGACACCCTCCTTCTGTGCCTGCTCATACCAGGCTCTGGCATAGCTGCTGCTTCCTCTTCACTGTTCCTTTCATCCTGCCCTTTTCTCCTCACTTCCCCCCCCTCCCCACCCTGTACTTTTATCAGTTTTCTCCTCCTTTTGATCTTATTTTATTAAAACCAGACTCTATGCTTAAGATACACGTTCAACCAATTGAATCCATCAGTGCATTTCTACAGAAGGCTTCGTGATCAGCTCAGAGCTGCTGAAGTACTGTTAAGTACTCTGTCCTGAACCGAGACAGGGAAGGACTAAAGTCACCACACATCTCAGTGGCAGGCTTTGAAATCCACCTGAGCAGCAGCGAGGACAATCTAGGGTTACGCATCAGCAAGCTGCACACTGCTTTGAGGAAGCAACACTGTACTTTGCATGGGGTTTAAATAGGGTTTCTTGCACCAACAATTCCAGTAGCTGGGATGTGATGTACTCTGACTTTTGTTGTGCATTCAAATACTGACGTTTGTCTAACAGGTCTTTGAGTCACAAACATCAATGCCCCAAACGATGAAGAAGTTTCACGTGTAGTTTTTCAGCAGAGACAAACCAAGCATTTGGGCAGTGAGAAACGGAGAGCGTGAAACGGGAAAGCAGAGACTCTCACAGAGCTCTCAAAACAATTTTGGAAGCTGGAAGAATATCACCCAGTGTCACCTCAAAGCCTCATTTAGTAACACAGCTCCAGAGAGCTGGACTGTCCTGCCTACAGACACAGACCTTGGCACAGGCAGAGGTCAATTAGCAGGACAGAGAAGGGCAAGCTTGGCAAGCACACGGTTTTCTAACGTCGGGTGACTGAAATCAGCTGCCGCTCAAAGTGCCGTCCACCAGGCAGGATACTCATCCTCGCACAGAGCCCAAAGCCAAATGCTTTTCAGTCTCCCCTCTCTTCCAGGGACATACCTTGGGCAGGTACTTGTTCTTCTGGGCCTCGTTGCCATTCCGCACCAGCTGGTTGATGCAAAGGTTTGAGTGAGCACCGTAACTAAGCCCCACGGCTGCTGATGCACGAGAAATTTCCTCCATCACCAGCACGTGGTCCAGATACCCCAAACCAGATCCACCATATTCCGCTGGAAAGAGAAGAGAAGAGAATCCTCCCGTTAGCCACCACGGCCTGTATCAGACAGGCACAACGTCCCAGGCTGGGCTCGATCCTGAATGAGATCTGAGACACTTCCAGGACAGCTTCCACTGTCCCTAAGCTGGGCACCTCTGGCTTTCCCCATCCTCTCTGAATTTCTTATCTTAAAGGCACAGTGCTGATGCTTCTTTGCCATAGCTTACTTGTACAACATAGCTTTGTACATATAACACGCATAGGGATACATCTACCTGCCCTCGCACAGTAGGGTCTTTGTCAAGCATCTGCAAGTGTAACCTTAACATTAATCACAAAGGTTAAATCACAATGTGGTATTAGGTGAGAGGACAAAGGAGTACAGGCAAAGTCCACGCACATTTGTCATGACAGGGACACCTAAAACAAGTGAGGAATCCTCAAACTGCTCAAAAAAATGGGGCACTAGGGACTTTTCCAAGTCCATCAATGTGCAGGAGAACAGCATTTGGATGGGTGGCCAGTTCAGAATGAAAACGATCCAGAGCTGTAACTGCTGGAATTCACCCGTGGCAAGAACGTGGATTTCAAGAGAGGATGGAGTGAAGACAGAGCAGCACGATCATCACAAGTGGGAATCTCGCTAGGCACGCTGAGCTGAGGCTAAGACTGGTGGGGAAGATGAAAGGCAAACAGTAGAACAGGGAGAGAGAGAGAAGGCAGGAAAAAAGGGAAGGCTGAGAACTGCATAATAGCCTTGAGCAGCTGACAGCCTACAGAAATACATACACAGGTACACCTACACACGCATTTAGACACAGACACAGGCACAGCCCAACGCAAAGAGCTTTGTTCTACAGGCAAGAAGCAAGTGATTGCTCTGCTAAGAGAAGAACTACCTCAGGAGGATGTAAATGCTGCAAAGCAGTCAGGGAGTAATCTGGGAGCACTTACCTGTCATCAGCACGAGTGCTGCAAGCGAGGGGCAACAACAGTGAGAGCAGATACGTCCGTAGGCTCAGAGAGCCCAGAGCTGAGCGCAGAACCTGGGCTCCCAGAGGCTACTGTCCCTGCACCAGCAAACCACCTCCAGGGCCACTGGCGTTAGATGCAGCCTTTGCCCCCCCACCGCCTCACTCCTCCCGACTCCTGCCTCTCTCTGCAGGGATCTCTGTTTTCTGAAGTCACCTCTCTCTACCACAAATCACAGTTCGGGGGTTTACTGCCAACAGCCTAAAAAAGATGGGTTTATTGATTTCTCATCTGTGCCAGAAGAAGAGAGTTTTGTGCTGGTTCCTCTAGAATGGCTGGGATTGGCGCTACTGCCTCAAGGAAGGAAAGGCAACTGCCTGCTGCAAGCAGGACTGGCCCCTGATGGCTTTGTACGGCAAGAGGTACAAGAAAATAATCCTGCTGGACACCCTCTCACACAATACGAACCGTGGTGCGGTTCAGAATGATGCTGCCTGTTCAGAATGGCTCTGTGTATACGACACGTCTGCGTTGCTGTTCCACCACAGCTGCACATTCACACTTCTTAACTTAGCTCTTTATAAAATAAATGGAAAATTACAAACCAACATCGTTTCCTGAGGTTAAAGAAGAAAGCAAAAAGCACCGTTATTTAAAATGCTCCCTTAATCGGCTCGATCCAAACACACCGTTTAATTGCGCGTACGTCCTCCTAACATTTCACATTACCTTCACATCCCAAATCCCAGTCTCCACCTCCTGCAACAAAACCAGTGCCAGTAAAGAAACTGCACATAGCTACACAATCAAAAGTAAGGCAAAAAGTTCTGGGCATCGGGAGGGTTTTAGAGGCAAATCTTTGAGGGAATCTAAAAGGACAGGACTCAGAGGGGATGGCTTATTTATAGTGTGGGAAACTGCTGTAAGCCTCGGGCACAACATCAAAGAAGAAAGAAGGTAAGAGTGAGAAAAAACAGGAGCAGCAGTAAATTGGGAAGAGTAGAGAGAAAGAAAGCAGAAATACGGACTCTTTCAAGCCGACTCAGCGCCGCTGAAAGAAACGCAGAGGCATTATTTGAAGGCATTGCTATTCAGCTTGCTCCGCGGCGGCCTTTGCACACACACATCTAGAAACACAGACTTTACGATGGGGAAATAAAGGCCCCATTGGCCGCTTTTCTCCACTAAGGGCTTCTCCTCATTACACTGCGTTAGCGCATTCAGCACGGCCACAGCAGCCTCAGTCATCTATAACATTAATCAAAACACTTTTCAGCTAACCTGGACAAGGCTGAATGAGATTTACCCTGATTTTTTTTTTTTTTTCCCCTGACTGGTTGGATGTGGTCAGCTCTCCATTAGTTATCTCAGCTTTTCACAGCAGTGTTTGACACCCTCTAACTTCTCCTATTACAGATGGATGTTTGTTCTGGGAGACTTTTATCTATAGCCCCCGCTCTTCAACACTTGCGGCAAATGCTTCATGTTGGAGGAGCACAAAAATGTTTGAGTCGCATACGTTGTATCTGGAGAAACCATTTCTGAACAGTACCTTGAAATTGTAAAGGACATTTTGTAATCGCCCAGAAGTCTAATGAGGAAAAAGGATTCGAGTCAGTGAAGAATAAAAAACTGCTGCCAAAGAGAGTTTTTAGAAAGCGTGAAGATTGGAGGTCCCATCACGGACGAGGCTGTTCTGAGCTAGAAAGGGTGAGTTTAAGAAATCTCTCTCTTGTTTGAAGAGTCACCCACCAGGAGGTAAAAGGTGGGAACAGACTTACCAGGAGCCGTGATCCCCAGAACTCCCATTTCCCCAAGTTTCTTCCAGAACTCCTACCAAGAGAGAACAAGCCATCAGTCCAGACTCAGTCGGGACACCAGCACAGTAAGTTTTCTCAGCTATCTCACCAGAGACCTCAATTTACCTTATTCTCGTGGTATCGCAGAGATAAACAGATCACCACTAATAGATCACCTACTCCTGCAGCAGCAGCTCCATCCTTTGGACTAAGAGCCCAGACAGACTCAAGGACCTCAGATATGCTACACATGGGAGCAGCCTCTTGAATTCAGTGAAAACTCACAGCCTAAATTTAATTCTGGAAGGATGGGTCCTAAGATTATGTCACTGCCCAGTTTAAGGAGAATTCTGATGAATTAAAACCTCCCATTAATTAAAAAAACTTCACTTTTTCTTATCACTTGATAAAGATTTAGAATGTTATGGTTTAAGTTTATGCTTCTTTTACCTCCCGCATCCTTGTCACTGTTTGCTACGAAGTTCATCTGCTGAGGACAACCTGCCCTGCTTGACTGCCACCTTCCCCAGCTCTGTCACCCCGGCAGCACCACAGAGGATCCGAGGCACAGAGCTGCTGGCTGACTTGAGACACACGTCAGCTGTGCCTGGCACACGGTGTCACACAGAAAGAGAAGCCACGACATAAGGCAGGAGCAAAGGGTGTCACCAAGGAGGGCCACCTCTTTGCGGCTGCTTCGGGCTGCAAAGGCTGCTCTCCTCCACTGGACACACAGGTGAGTGCTTGTCACATGGCCCCAGCATCCAGCGAGGAGATAATTATCAACAAATAGTCTCCAGAGACTTCAAAAAGTATTATTTGATAGCTCTGGCTGACATCTGGTGCACCAGACTAAATTTATACTCTTAACTTCAAAGCTGAGCCTATATCCCTGAAAATGTCAACATCAGAGCTCTGGGAAATCCTGGCAGATGTTCTGAGCTTTTTAAGTCTTGTGGAGCTTATGAAAACCAATACTTAGATCTCTCATTTTCATCAATCAAACCACCCTGCTGCACTGAATTTGTTGGTTTTATTAGGAAGGCGAATTTCAGCTCGACAAACAACTCTCCATTTCAGCATTTGCACACAGTGTTTTCACAGCAAGTCTGAGAGGAAAGTCAGATGTCCAGGAAAGGGTCCTAGCTAGGAGGACACAAAGCACACATTGGAGAAGGAGTCTGAGCAGAGCCAAGCAGATAAACCACGAGGAGAATCCAGACAAGATCATCGCCGATGTGGGGTTTTTTGTTCTGTTTGGGGGTTTTTAATTGCATTCTGCCTGGGTTGTGCCCCAGGTTGCTGAGAGTTGTTAACAAAAGTTAAAACAGGAAATCAAAAAATTGTTTTCCTCTTTGGCTTTCAAGTTGGAAAAGTTATCTCATATGTTCCTGTGGTGTGGACCGGGATTCTTTGTCTGGACTAAGGTACAGATCAAAGTAGAGACAGGCTTTCACTCCCAGCTATATTACATGCACACATCAAATACTTGCCCGCATGTCTTTGAATTCATTTTCCTGGTCAATCTGTTGGGCCTTCGGAGCCAAATGCTCTTGACAGAACTTTGTCATGGTCTGTCTAAGCTGGGAAAAGAGACGAGGAGAAACACATACGTTACAGATCATCAACATATCATCATCATCTTCCCAAGGGTAGCCCTGCCAGGCAATACCAGGATCCCAAACCCAGAAACACAAGAGCAGAAGGAAATGGACGTCTGGGGTCACTGGCTGAAGGAGCAGGTGAAAGACCCTCTTAAAAGGGAAGATCCTGATGTAATTGAGCTCCTCCCAGCACCAAACCTTAACGGTCCTACCCCATCACAGGGAATGTTACTTGACCACTGCCTGCACTAGGCCTTCAGGGGGTGCTTTTGGTCAGGAAACTTTGAAAGCTGAAGGAACAGAGCTCACGATGTATTATCTGCATCCAGTAGCTGTTTACGGTTTCATTTAATTATATGCAGATGCCTGTAATAAGCATGCATACTAATTAAAACGTGTTGGTGTTTCAGACTGGAACTACGTCAGCTATCCTACTATTTTCTTCAGAGGCAAAATTTGTTCAAGTCAGCTCTGCCCATAAAGCCAAGTGGTAAAAATCCCTAAATCTTTCTGAATTAAAAAAAAACAAAACCAAACAACCACCAAAAACAACCAACTGACAACTTACCAACCTGTATTTTGCAGAAGTCTACACACAGAGTAAGAAAATACAGACAGCATACCTTTGAGTGTTTTTAATTTAAAGGTTTTAAAACTTTGTCTAGATATAATGGTAGAAATCAATAACCTCATTTTCCCTTTTGGTTCTTTATTCCTGCAAATTAACACTGGGGAAGGAACAGCCTTAGAGACTGAAAAACTCTGCTGTATAACCAGAGCCTGTAGAAGGGGCAGAAGCAACAAGCCAAAGAACACCCAGGATTCTCTGCCCTTCTTCTCAACCCCACAACTAAACCAGTCTTTTTTTTTTTCCACAGTTAAAAAGATACAGTGGTTTCCATGGACACCCAGACCTTGGATTCCAGTATCACCAGAGAAGTTCCCCTTGATGATTCTTTTCTTTTCCTTTTAAGTTTTTAAACAATAGACATGTTTCAGTTGTTACAAAGTTGACAGAAGAAAAATTGGGCATAAAGCTTTGAGGAAAAAAATCTTTGAATCCTAATAAAAAAAATAAATCTGAAGCTATTAGAGACTCGGACACCAGTGATACTCTAAACCAGTTTACAAGTTACGGTGCTGTTAATTAACAGCTTCACCAGCATTGCTGAATATTTATTCCTGGTTTGTTTTGTTTTGTTTTTTTTTTTTCAGTTTTCCCATCAGAGACGAACTACAAGAATATTTTCCTGCTTTTACAGCAGCTGAATGTAGAAGCACAAAGAAACATTGAGTTAGTTTGAGCTGATAAGGCTATAAACTGTGAATACAGGGTAAAGAATAATTTTGTAGTAAGAAAGAAATGAGAATAACTGAGTTTATTTTGCACATCCATTTGCTTGCACTGTCCGAATTTTCTACAAAGTAAGGCCACAGCTCCAGACCTGGGAAGCACCAAGGAAAAGAGTTTCACTGGCAGGAGCCTGCCTGGGACAGCAGAGAGCAAATGCTAAGACGACTAACGCCAGGCTGCTGCTGAGCACAGGAGGAAACAGTAAAGCCAAGAAATATTACTCTAAATCTTTAGGTTGCCCACTGGGCAAGAATCATATTACAGAATTTGTTTAGGTTGGAAGAGATCTTTAAAATCATCAAGCCAAACCATTCCCCCACCACTGTCCTGGGCACCACATTTCCACCGTTTGGAAACCCCTCCAGGGATCACAGGGACTCCACCCCTGCCCTGGGCAGCCTGGGACAGCCCTGGACAACAAGATATTGTTCCTCGGCTCCAACCTCAACCTCCCCTGGGGCAACTTGAAGACAGCTCCTCTTGTCCTGTCTCTTGTTCCTTGGGAGCAGAGCCCAACCCCACCCCGGCTCCAACCTCTTAACTGGGATCTATGGAGGGCCAGAAGGTCTCCCCTGAGCCTCCTTCTCTCCAGGCTCCACAAGCCCAGGGCACTCAGCCGCTCCTCACCCGCCTTGGGCTCCAGACACTTCCCCAGCTCCGTTGCCCATCTCTGGCCACGCTCCAGCCCCTCCAGGTCCTGCTGGGAGTGAGTGGCCCAGAACTGACCCCAGGATTCCAGGGGCAGCCTCCCCAGTGCCCAGCCCAGGGGGACGGTCCCTGCCCTGCTCCTGCTGTCCACACTGGTGCTGCTGGAGCAAAGCAGCACCCAGCTAAGCAAGCAGGCTTCAGCCCCCATCATTACCTCAACCCTTAGCAAAGAAGGGCCAAAGCGAGGCCAAGTCCAGTGCTGTGCTCCCCCATGGGTAGCTGCAGAGGTGGCTGGGGGAATCTGCAGAGCAGGAGGATCTGTTCCTGAGCAGGATCTCACTGCAGAGGCAGTGTAGCTGCAGTTCACTGGACCACACGGTTACTGGGCTCCCCTTTTCTGCTCATGGGGCTCAGCTGCAATTACTACCTAAGAGCCCCTTGGTGTCCTCCTAATGAACCACACGGAGGTGGGGCTATTAAGTTTGTGCTCCACTAATTAAGAGCATCTGCAGGCTCGAGGGAGCCAGCGTGTCCTCCAGGGTTTGCATTAAACAGCCAGGGGGAAAGGCATGGGCTTTAATTTACCCCCATCCCACTCAGCTTCTGTGGGAGTGAGGAGCTGCAGGTAACATTGCCTGAGCCTTTCGACCCACAAGCAAATGGTGTGGGGAGAGAAACCTGCTGGGGCTAGGCTGCCACGTGAGTGAGCACGTTACCCCTGGTGACATCCCTGGTGCGGTGCTGGGGACTTGAGCAGCCGTGACAAGGTGTGAAGGGCAGGTCCTGTCCCCTCTTTCCAGTGCCGCTTTGCTTCTGGTGCGTGAGCTGCTCAGCTAAGCTTTGGATGAGGAGAAGGATGAACAAGGGGGTCCCCATCAGAGCACGCTGATGCCTCTTTTAGGACTGAGGCAACTTGTACTCGTGGGGAGGCATGTCCTACTGGTTTCCTCTTCCAAGACAAGGGTTCTCCCAAAGGGACAGGGGGCCCCACTCACCTTTCGGCTGTGGTCACTTTCTGGGCCTCTGTCACTGTCTGATCTCCTCTTCTCCGCCTGCAAGAGCACAGACACAGGAGTTATGTCAAGGGTTAAGCAAGGACTCTGGGCCCGGGAGTTAGTGCCTGACCCTGTGCCCAGTAGGACATGGAAGAACTGCCCAGAAAAGGTTAGCAAAAGAGGAAAAATTGGTTTCTGGGGCTCTGAATTAAACTAATGTGGGAAAAGAGAAGTCAGAAAGCGAGGGATGTATGAGGGAAGCAAAATAAAGGGATGAGTCCCCACAGGTGCTCCCTCCTCTCACACTAGAGGAAGAGGGGTGTCCTGTATGGTCCCATTTCCAAGGCAGACCAAGTTTCAGGCACCTTTTCTGATTTGGGCCAAAGACCCAGCTTACGATTCAACCACAGGAGAGCTGCGAGCCCATGTGAGGTGCGGCCAAAGGCCAGCACAGCAAGGCTGGGAGCGATTTCTGTCCCTGCCAAACACGGTGCCCTCCTGCCGGGGTCCATCCCTGCTCCCGCCAAGCTCAGCTGTGCTGCCACCAGACTGGCGAGCTCTGCTCTGCAGTGTTGCTGTCACTGCCTGGCAGGAGGTGAAAATTAGCCCCTTGGTCTTAACGAATACAGGCAGGGAAGGAGAGGCCGTTCCATGCCCCTGCGTGGGATACCGCAGCGTTTCTGGAGGCTGCCTCCCGCCCTTGACCCTCTGTGGCAGCTCCAGGGCTGCCTTGCACCAGCAATGCCACGAGCAGAGACAACCCCGTGTGCTGCAGCCCAGCAGAGCCGGGGCATCCCTAGAGCCCCCTCCCCGCTGAGCCGCTATGGGCCTGGGGAGTGTGTGGGACATGAGATTATCATGCTGCTGTTTTGCACCGACAAGCAAAACCGAGACACAAAGAGGAAAGTGGCAGCACAAACTGCCGGGTCAGCCGTTCCAGAAAGTGTCAGTGCGCTGAGGTCCGAGCCAGGCTGCAAACAGGCTGGCATTTCCCACCCCCAGCATTATGGGGCTGGATGCAGGAACCTCGGGATACCAGTATCAATACACTCGGGATACCAGTCTCAATACTCTCGGGATACTGGTCTCAGTACACTCGGGATACCAGTCTCAGTACCTGCCCAGCCTCCTGAGACAGCTCATCGCTGCTGCAGCCTGTTCCCAGTGGGATGGTGCAGGGAGAGAGCTGGGGACAGCCTTTCTGGGGACTGTCCTCACGTGCCCAATGAGGCAGGTGGGAAGGGTGGCCCTAGAGCCAGTGGTCATGGACATCGCATTCAGCGCGTGACAGCTACACTGGTGTGACTGGCGTGAAGCTGGTGGAGCTCCAGTACAGGTGGAAGCTTGTGTAAACAGACCCTTGGAAATGGTGAGGAAGATGTCAGCAAAGTCGTCCTAGGATTTCTCAGCAGAGATCTGGGGAAAATGCAGAGGGGTCTGTGCTCAGAGAAGGGCCCCCTGGGCATAGCCTGGCCTGCTGCAGAACGGGCAAGGATATGGTGAAAGATGCTGCTGGGTGTTTATTTCAAAAGGTTGCTGTGAAAACTTACGTAACCAAAAAATGCTCCCTGCAGGCTGAGAGTGAGCTGCTGGTGCAGCCCCAGCTGAAGAACCTGGACCTAAAGGGGTCTCTGCAGCCCCAGCCCGAGACCTTGCATTTATAGAGAGATTCAGTTAAAAGAGATTAAAACAGCAGAAATGTGAAAATGTTGCTTATGTGAGGAGGCTGGCTGGGGAGCAAGGTGCAGATGGATGCTTAGCCTCTAAAGCAGCTGTTAAAGAGCTCACCAGTTCAGAAAGGGTACGGAGGAACCGGCTGCAGCAGAGCTGGAGCCCTTCTGTCCCTGGGGAAAACCTTGTGTGGGAGGATTGCCTTGGAAATGCCAAAGGCCGCCCATAATTGGTGGGGAAACTGAGGCAGGGAGCTGCACGGGTGTGCTGATTGTTTCATCAGAGTCT